>CAUYLG010068295.1:0-56665 GCA_963573385.1 Cacajao melanocephalus
GAGAAATAGGAACACTTTTACACTGTTGGTGGGAGTGTAAATTAGTTCAACCATTGTGGAAGACAGTGTGGCAATTCCTCAAGGACCTAGAAATAGAAATTCCGTTTGACCCAGCAATCCCATTACTGGGTATATATCCAAAGGATTACAAATCATTATATTATAAAGACACATGCACACGTGTGTTCATTGCGGCACTGTTTACAATAACAAAGATGTGGAACTAACCCAAATGCCCATCAATGATATACTGGACAAGGAAAATGTGGCACATATACACCATGGAATACTATGCAGCCTTAAAAAGCTATGAGTTCGTGTCCTTTGTAGGGACATGGATGAATCTGGAAACCATCATTCTCAGCAAACTGACACAAGAACAGAAAAACAAACACCACATGTTCTCACTCATAGGTGGGTGTTGAACAATGAGAACACATGGACACAGGGACGGGAGCATCACACACTGGAGTCTGTTGGGGGGGAATAGGGGAGGGGCAGCAGGGGGCAGGGAAATTGGGGAGGGATAACATGGGGAGAAATGCCAGATATAGGTGATGGGGGGATGGAGGCAGCAAACCACATTGCCATGTAGGTACCTGTGCAACAATCCTGCATGTTCTTCACATGTACCCAAAACCTAAAGTGCAATAATATATATATATAAATCAGTCATATGCCTGAATTAAAATAAATTAAATCCCTATCCTATATATCAGCTTCTTTCCTAAATCCCATAATCTGTTAGTAATTTAAAGGCATGAACATGAAAGAAATTTCAGTATAAATGACTCCCTTTTTATAGTAGGCAATGTAGCTAACTTAAAACAATTTTGGGGGGACACAGCAGGAGGGGAGGACAATATTCCAGTTATCTTTTCCTGCTTAACAATCCTCCCCCAAATTTAGTGGTATTATCCCTCAAGATTCTGGGGGTTGACTGGACTAAACTAGGCAATTGTTTATCAAGAATTGAGAAATTTGTAATCAGATTGTAGGTGAGGCTGGGGGCATCTCAAAGGCTACTTACTCATGCATCTGGTACCCAGCCTAGGATAACTCAAAAAACTGGGGGCTGGAACCCCTGGAACTCCCCTGGCATCTCTATCAATACGTGGGTTCACCACATGGTTTCTCCAGCATGGTGCCTTCAGAGTAGGTGAACTTTCAACTTGGTGGCTCAGCTCCTAAGGCATGTTGAGAGAGTAAGAGAGAGGTCAAAGCTGTATTACTTTTTATGACTTAGCCCTTAGAAGTTATAGTTTCACTTCTCAAACAATCTGTTGATTAGAAGTGAGTCACAGCCTGAACAACATAGCTAGACCCTGCCTAACAAAAACAAAAAAATTTTTTTTTATTAACTGTGATGGTGCGCACCTGGAGTCCTAGCTACTTAAGAGACTGAGGCAGGAGGATCACCTGAGCCCAGGAGTTCAAGGCTGCAGTGAGCTATGATTCCACCACTGCACTTCAGAGAAAGACCCCATCTCTAAAAAAAGAAGTGAGTCACAAAGGCCAGTTCAGAGTCAAGAAGAGGAAAAATAGACTCCACTTCCTCATTGGAGGGGTGTTTAAGAATTTGCAGGTATTTTTCTTTTCGTTTCATTTTTTATTTTTTTTTTGAGCAGGGTCTCACTTTGTTGCCCAGGCTGGAGTGCAGTGACTCAATCATGGCTCACTGCAGCCTCAACCTCCCGTGCTCAAGTAATCCTCCCATCTTAGCCCCCTGAATAGCTGAGACTACAGGCACATGCCAGCACACTTTTTTTTAATAAAGATGGAGTCTTGCTGTGTTGCCCAGGCTGGTCTTGAACTCCTGGGCTCAAGTGATCCTCCTGCTTCGGTCCAGATATTTTTTAAACCACACATACTCCAAATCTTTTCCTTTGGATTTGAAAAGTGATTGAGCTTCCTTTGTTTCTTGTCAGGTGTTACATCCTGGCAAATGAACTGAGTTTCCATATGTATTCTAGAAAACAGTAGTTAATTCCAAGAGCTAACATTCATTGAGGGCTTACTAGATGTCAATCATTATTCTAAGTCCCTAAGTTCTCTATCCTGTTTGAATTGTGTTTCACTTGATATCTAAATAAGATGTCTGAAATCCCCATTCAGTGCACTGTGGAAAGGTCCAGAGCCCTCTGCAATATCTGTTTTCAGGGGACTACATTTTTCCAGAGAAAGTCCACAAGTGAAATGGTCCTGTTTTCACACTGCTTCTGCTCTAGAAATACTACCCCATTTCTTACCCCCAAATTATCACTAATAAACATACTGAAGATTAATCACATCTTAATGTAGGAATCAACTCCCAAGTCTAAGTTCACACATAGCTATTTCTAGGAATTAATTTATCAGCCATTTCCTGCCCAAACCATTGAACGGTTAACGTGGAGAGGTCCCCCCACCCAACTCCCCGACTTGAGATCAGAAGTCATAAGTTGGTGGCCACCAAACTGAAGCCTGCCCTGAGACCTGCTTTTGAAAAATTCAAGTTAGATGCTAACATTTTAAAAGTGTGAGTTTTCATATAAAACCTCAGATTTACAGCTTCTTTTTGGGAAACAAACAAACAAACAGATGGTTTGCCATCATCTGCCACCAAGGGTCCTGGCTCCAGTTCACTAAAATTTCCATTTGGCTCACTTTGCTCATTGGCATCCCAGCCCCTCTGGACATTTGGGTTTGCAACCCCTTGCCCTAAGATCCACCTCCTCTGATCACCCCCTTCCCTGTGTTCCCAGGCCCCTACTGCTTCTCTTTAAGCCACCCATATAAACTCGAAATTCCTCACTTTATTATACTAAATAATTTAACTTTCTCTAAGTATCTTGCATACACATCTAGTTACCTAGCCCAGGTTTGACTGCAAACTTTTCCTATAAAGAGCCAGAGAGTAAATAGTTTTGGTTATGTAGGCCATATGGTCTCTGATGCAACTACTCAATTCTGCCATCCTAGACCAGAAGCAACTGTTAGGGAAATATAATTAAAAACCAAATCTCCTGCTGACCCAGAAAACCTCTCCACAAAGCAGAAGAAAAAGAAAATAATTTTATTATTGAATAAGCATTAAACCAGAATGTGATGATTATCACAGGCAATCCACTGAAAAGGTTTCAAAGACAGAAAGAAATCTCACCTTTGTACATAGTCCAGTAGATACACCCCATTACACACATGTTCTCAATTGATAACTAGTCCTCAGGTAAAAAGAGGACTTGACAATAGCACTTGTCACACGCAGGTCATCCTAAACCACCTGGTAACTGGAATGGCCATCGGTGTTAGCTAATTTTCTTTACCCAAAGAAATAATAAAATTTCTCACATCTCTATGACAAGTAAGTAGTTATGATTTGAAGCCAGATGCCAGCTGAAGTCAGGATCCTGCCCGCCCATGGAAACTGGGAGATGCGGCACCATCTTCCTTCATGATTACGTTTCAAAGAGATGGCTCGAATTTTTTTGAGAAAACATTCCTGTGTTGTAAAACTGGCTTTTAACAAAGGCTTCAAAAAATATTTTTATACATCTCAAAAGGGCAGAAAGAGAATTAACAATTATACATTTTCAAAAATAAAAATGGGAGGAGAGTTTCTTTTCCTCTCATGCACCTGAATTAGATTTTAAATTTTTGACTCATATTCACCCATATGCAGCCATAGCATGTACATAAGTGCGTATAGCTATGTTTCAGTACAACTCTGCTATGGACACAGAAATTGAATTTCTTTTTTTTTTTAGACAGAGTCTTGCTCTGTCACCCAGGCTATAGTGCAGTGGCGCAATCTCTGCTTACTACAAACTCCACCTCCCAGGTTCAAGCAATTCTCCTGCCTCAGCCTCCCAAATAGCTGGGACCACAGGCTCATGCCACCACACACAGCCAATTTTTGTATTTTTGGTAGAGATTGGGTTTGGCCATGTTGGCCAGGCTGATCTCATATTACTAAACTCAGGTGATCTGCCTGCCTCAGCCTCCCAAAGTGCTGGGATTACAGGCATGAACCACCATGCCCGGCCTGGCCTTTTATCTTTCAATCAAAACATAGATTCAACAAAGTTCCTATAACTAGACAGAAACACTGTCATCTGTCCATCTGTGCAGCTTAGGAAGGCAGCAAAAAACTGTATTTTTATAAGCCAATTCAATGCCCTGCAAAGACAATCTCATCATAGCCATATTAAAGATTTTTAAAAATCTAATGTTTTTAACAACTTGACAGAATAATTCACTATGAGTCTGTTGATCTTAACCCAGCTGGAAACATTTCCTTGGCCTGACCTTCCCTCACTTTGCTTATGTATATTCATGGTTCTATTATAGTCATAATGCGTATACATGTTCAATTTGATATTCTTCCTTTTATGTAACATGATTTATCCAAATATTTTCTGTTTCCTATAGCATATTTATATTCATCATTTTTAGTATATCACTAGAGTATATCATTTTGATATGCCATAGTTAGCTTCTTTCTATATATCTGTATTGTTGGGCTCTTAGCTTTATTCCAATGTTTTACTATCATAAAATAAACATTATATATACACATACTTTTTATTAAACATTATTTCCTCAGGATAAATTATATTACTTGGTCAGGGGTTAGGCATATTTATGATTCTTTCAATAAAGTACCATTTTGCCTTTCAGGAAGACTGAATCAATTTACACTGCTATCATTAATGCATGAGCATATCTGCCTCCTGAAGCCTTGCAGGCTTTGGCTTTTATAACTTTTTTAAAGTTTTTCTAATTTTTTTTAAGGCACAAAATGAAACTTCACAGTAGGTTTAATTTGCAGTTATTTTACCAACAAGGTTGACTGAATAGTTTTAAAATTATGATTTACTGACAGTGTTTCTTCTTGTATGCACTGTTTTTTAATCATTTGTTTAATAGACACTTGGTATTGTTACCTATTTATATGCACTCTTCATACTTTTTAGTTATTGAACTTTTGTCTTTATGTGCAAACCTTTTTTCCAGTCTTCTGAATTTTTAAATTTCAGCTTTATTGGTATTCATTCCATCAGAGATAAAATTATCTAAGTAATGGACCTGTCTATCTTTTTTTCATTTGTATTCCAACAACAGTCAGAATGTGATTTCCCCTAGTGCTAGTCTAGTCTTTTATATATGTGTCTTTGTTTTTATTTTAAAAGTATTTAACTCCCAATTTACCTGGAATTTTTTTTTCCAATTGTGTTGGAAAGTGTGGGGCTTTTTAATATTCTCATTATGGATATTTCTGTCTTCCAAGGGTTTCAAATTGATTACCAGTACATTTAATGTCTGCTGGGACAAATTCTTCTCATGACTCTTTTTGAATCTGAAATACCCTTTGATGTTGTTGCCCATTTATTTTTTCCATATACAATAAAAATTATATTAATTTTATAAAGCATCTTGTTTCTAATTGGTGGCTGGCCACCTGGATCCTCTATGCACTGTGATGAGTTGAGGTTGAGTTGCATCCTTGGTAAGGCTCAATGTGCGTCAATTTTACTACTGCTTCTTCAGGATTTTCAGCAGAAATCCTGCTGTCTTCTCCATGCTCTTCCACATGGTGGGTCCTGAATTCTAATCTTTGTCTTCACAAGACTCCTGAAGGCTCTGTTCTGCTTCAGAGGTTTTCTGTTTCTGTGTTTAGACTCCAGCTTCGTGCATCCCTGGAATTTAACATATGTCCTGTGGAGACCTTCCAAGTCTCCTACCATACCCCGGCTGGCCTCTGGCTCCCAGCAGTGGTCTTCCATGGGTGCAAGGCCTGGGGTTAGCAGTCTCCCGTCCAAGCACAGAATCAGCAAATGACCCCTGGGCGCAGTGGCTGCAGAACTTAGCTCCCGCTAGCTGCGCTTCTCTCTCTGGAGTTTCAGTTCCTTCAGTTCTTGCTAACTAAGAAGCCGTTTTCTGCCTTAAAATAGATGCCTTCTCTATTTTGTTCTAATTTTCTGTTTATTTTAGGTAGGAACACACTTTGTTACTAGCTAATTCATCTCACTTGGAAACAGGTTTATTTCACCTTAAACATTTTCTCCTACTTTCTTATGTTTTAAAAGCAAAAAGTCTTATTTCTGTTAGACATATTTCTCAGGAAAGCCTATCCTGACTTCTCAGACTCAGTTAAGTAGTACATTTTATAGCACTCTCTACCTCTTTTTAGATGTTTATTGAAATTTTAGTTACTTAATTCTGTAATTTATTTTTTTTAATGTTTTTACTTTTTATTTTCTTGAAACAGAGTCTTGCTCTGTCACCCAGGCTGGAGTGCAGTGGTGCGATCTCTGCTTACTGCAACCTCTACCAACCAGGTTTAAGTGACTCTCCTGTTTCAGCCTCCTGAGTAGCTGGGATTACAGGCGCCCACTTCCACATCAAGGAATTTTTTATAATTTTCATAGAGATGGAGTTTCATCATGTTGACCAGGGTGGTCTCAAACTTCTGACCTCAGGTGATCCACCCGCCTCGGCCTCCCAAAGTGCTGAGTTTATAGCCGTGAGCCAACGCATCTGGCCCGTAATTTATTTATTTATTTTTAGAGATGGTGTCTCACTCTGTTGCCCAGGCTGGAGTGGAGTGGTGCAATCACGGCTCACTGCAGCCTTGCTCGACCTCCTGAGCTCAAGCAATCCTCCCACCTCAGCCTCGTAAGTAGATGGGACTACGGGCATGTGCCACCATGCTCAGGTAATTTTTGTATTTTTTTTTAGAGACAGTGTTCTGCCATGTTGCCCAGGCTGGTCTCAAACTCCTGGGTTCAAGTGACCCGCCTGCCCTTGTAATCTCAAAGTGCTGGGAGTACAGGTGTGAACCACTATGCCCAGCCTGTGATTTATTTATTTATCTCTTTCCAATGCTAGTTTATATGCACTTTAGGGGCAGGAATTTTATCTGTCTTGTGCTGCTATATTCCTAGTGCCTAATATATAGTCAATAATAGCAAGAGTTGAATGAATGAATATTATTTGTTGAATGAATTAATGGTATTCAGATCATTTAAAAATATAATTGTGTTTCTTTTAATTTCTTCATTCATTTTTGAATTATTTGATTTTATTGCCTTGCATTATTTGTTTACTTTTATAAGTTTAAACTTTTTATTATTTCTGTTGCTTTATATGTTTAGTAATTATTAAAGATACAATTTCCTGCTTTTGACTTAAAAATATACTTGCATTTGGCTGGGTGCGGTGGCTCATGCCTGTAATCCTTGCACTTTGGGAGGCTGAGGAGGGCGGATCATGAGGTCAAGAGAAGAAAACCATCCTGGCCAACATGGTGAAACCCTGTCTCTATTAAAACTATGAAAAAGTTAGCTGGGTATGGTGGTGCCTGCTTGTAATCCCAGCTACTCGGGAGGCTGAGGCAGGAGAATCACCTGAACCAGGAAGCAGAGCTTGCAGTGAGCTGAGATCGCACCACTGCACTACAGCCTGGCGAAAGAGCGAGACTCCATCTCAAAAAAATATATATATATGTAGAGAGAGATATATAACTATATATATATAACTATATATATAACTATATATAACTATATATATATAACTATATATATAACTATATATAACTATATATATATATATATATATATATATATATGCTTGCATTTGATTGCTACACTGTGTTCAACTTTTACATTTTGGTCCTGTCTTTCTCTCACTGTATCTTTTTTTTAAAAAAAAAATTTAGAGTCCAGGAGTTTGGGAACTACCTGGGCAAAATGTCAAGATCCTCATCTCTACAAAAAATTTAAAAATTAGCAGACATGGTGGCATGCAAGTGTAGTCCCAGCTACTAGGGAGGCTGAGGCAGGAGGATGTCTTGAGCCCAGGAATTTGAGGTGTCAGTGAGCAATGATAGTGCCACTGCACTCCAGTCTGGGTGACAAAGTCCTCATCTCTTAAAAAAAAAAAGTTGATGCAAACTGTAAACAGCAAATCAATTGGTTACATGTGACAGAGTAGTCCTTCTCCCAACCTTTGCAGTCAAAGGGGGGCAAACTCAGGAACTGCAATTAATAATTGGTTATCTTGATGGTTAATTTTGTATGTCAACTTAGCTGGAGTGTGGTGCCCAGATATTTGATCAAACATTATTTTGGTGGTTCTTATGAGGGTGTTTTGGATGAGATTAACATTTAAATTGGAGGACTTTGAGTAAAGAAGATTGTCTTCCATAACATAGGTGGGCCTCATCCAATCAGCGGAAGGCCTTAATAAAACAAAGACTGACGTCCTCCAAGCAGTAAGAAGTTGCCAGCAGACTGCTTTTGGGATCTCTCTTTCTGATGTTGGACCACTTGGCCTGGTCCTCTAAGTTTACATTTTGTTTTCTATTTTCCATTTCATTGCCTTTTTACTCTCTGAGATTTCCTCAAATTTATCTTCCAACGCTTTTTTTTTCATTTCTGTTATTACATTTCAGACCTCTTGCTTGTTTCCTAAATGTTCCCTTTTTATGGCATTTTCTTTCTGATTATAGTTTTTATTTTTAAGGTTACATTCTGAGTTAGAGATTTTCCTGCAATGTCTATTAAACCTTGTTTTTCTATTTCACAAGAGTTTTTTAAAAACTAGTAAAAACTCTGAGCTAGTGAGTGGGGCTTATCAACTTTGAGTTTCACTCTACAGGACTTGGTGGCCTGTGTATTGCTAAATCTCTAACGTCAGTCTCATTAGGTAAAATTTCTACTTGTATAGAAATTTTCAATCTCTTGCTTGATGAGTAAAATTCTGGCTGCTGCTGTTCTGGGAGCCAAATAGTGGAAGACAGTTTGGGGAGGGCTGTTATTTCATTTAATATGCTTTTGGCTTCTAATTCCCCTATTTCTGGTACAGTACCCAATGCCTTGTCTGTGCCTGATATTCTGCTCAGAGATCCTTCATTTTTCTTTTCATGGGGAATAGCCTCCAGATTTCTCCTGGAGTAGGAGAAAGGCAGTTATTCTGGGCATAGAAGGGGCAGAGAGATCTAAGGATGTTAACTGTTTCTTAAAGGCTCTCATCCTGTCTTTCTTATTTTAGCACCTGCCATGCTTTGCTGCTTCACTCTTAGCTCCAGAGACACTCCCATTCTCAGTTCCTGAGACTTTAAAAGGTAAATTGGATAGTTTCTCAGCTTTCCCTCCACTTGCCAGCTTAGGGTTGAGCTGTTGTAAGTCTACAGTCATTATCACAGATCCATCTGCCCCTAGCTTCTGATGTTTTAGCTATATCTCCTTTTCTGTGTCCCTGTTCTGAAGGGTGTGTGTCCTTTAAAATCCTATTAATGTGGTTTTCCTAGGTTAGAGAAAGCAAAATTAGATGCATATGTTCAATCAGACATCTTAACCCTGAACCTCAATTTTTTAAATGTTAATGTGATCGATGTATTTATTGTTGCCTCTATGGTTTGCCCTAGTCATGACTTCCCTTCCAAATTTTTAGTTTAAAATAATAGTATGTTTTTTTCATTATCATTTGGTATTATCTTTAACCCTGGAAGTTATTATTTCAATTCATTTTTTGTTCATTTTGAGATGGAGTCTTGCTCTGTAGCCCAGGCTGGAGTGCAGTGGTGTGATCTTGGCTCACTGCAGCCTCTGTCTCCTGGGTTCAAGTGATTCTCCTGCCTTAGTCTCCCAAGTAGCTGGGACTATAGGCATGCACCACCACACCTGGCTAATTTTTGTTTTTGCTTTTTTTTTTTTTTTTTTTTTTGAGACGGAGTCTTGCTCTGTCGCCAGGCTGGAGTGCAGTGGGGCAATCTCGGCTCATTGCAACCTGCACCTCCTGGGTTCAAGCGATTCTTCCGACTCAGCCTCCCGACTAGCTAGGACCACAGGCATGTGCCACCATGCCCGGCTATTTTTTGTATTTTTAGTAGAAACGGGGTTTTACCGTGTTGGCCAGGCTGGTCTCGAACTCCTGACCTCAAGTGATCCTTCCGCCTCAACCTTCCACAGTGCTGGGATTACAGGCATGAGCCACTGCCCTTGGCCTATTTCAATTTAAATATGTGGAATTGAGGCTCCTAGTGTAAGCGACTTGCCCAAGTTTACCCAGTTAGTACATTATGCTAGTTCTAAAGTCAGGACTGATCCCTCCAAGTTTACTAATGCTAGGCCAGGACTACATGGTGCCAACTCTTGATATTCTAAAATAAATTTTCTTTCTCTTTTTTTAATTTCTAATTTTTTTTTGTGCTTAACCTCTTGAATTTTTACTCTGTTAGGGACTGAATTGCATTACCCTAACAGAGTAAAATTAGGGTAACTCTGTGAATTTAGTTGCAAGATTCCCTTCCTATGTTAATAACATGGTGAAGACCAAAGCAAGGATATGTAATAATTTAATCAATTAAGTGTGTAAAGCGTATGTACTATAAAGCATGTTTACTAAAATAAACTGTATTTGTTCTAGGAAAGTATTTAGAAGAAATTGAATTTGCTCATACTAGCTATGAAGATCTCACCATTTGCAGTGTGGTTATCTGTAATCACAGATACGCTGGAGGGAAGGGATGGATCTGAAAGGCTACCATCAATAGGAGGAATAAAGCTTGTTCTGTGTCCTTCAGAAGTCTGGACAGTGATCAGCAGGTAATAGACACAGAGAAACTGATTTCAACTTTTGAAAAAAAAAAAACATTTCTAGTAAATAATGCTGTCCCACAGTGGAATAAGTTCCCTCAAGATGTTGAGTGCTGAAAGTGATCAAGCAGTTGCTAGAGGGCTTCTTGCCTGGAAGCAGGGGAAGGCTGGAGGAGAAGTTTGAAGGCTATCTGTGATCACAGATAACTGGCCACACTGTAAATGAATTTGCAAACCTTGTGTTCAATTAATACATTACCATTTTTACTATGTGGAATTTGAGTGGCTATCTACTATTGGTGCAGAAAAAAATGAAAATATTTCCTCTGATTCATCCAAGCAGAGTGTGTGTCCTTTTTTTCCACAAGTGAGAGAAGAAATTCAAAGGAAAAAAAAAGGAACAAGAAGGAGAATAATGGTAAGAAAAGCAATAAGAGAAGATATTTGAAACCGTAAAGGCTTCTGTGAAGGCTAATTCTGGCTGCCAGTTCAGAATTAGAGCTCATGGTCTCCGGTCTCAGATCAATCAGATACCATTTGCCTGAACTCTAAAGATCCAGAGAAAAGAGATGCATTTCTTCAGTAATTAGCAGTTTGACAAGACTTCCAATTTTGATACTAAGTTGGAACAGTTAGTTCTTAGGCTAGAAGTAGAGATCATTCTAGTTATATGGGGAGAAAACATGAAGCCAAGTGGCAAGGAGATGGACTTAAAGGATGGAAAGATACTATTCAGCTTCAGGCTGATGGAAGGTAGAATTTCTAAATAACTATAATTATTGATTGGTTTATAGTTTCTTCCTCAAGAAAGCATCACAACTTTAACAACATGGGTATACTGTACTCAAAACTTGTGTGTCTTACTCCTGAAGTAAGAGCAGAGCAAAATAAACTGAGGAACAACGTCCTTTAGTGACAACATTGGAAGAGGCAGCAAGTCAGCAGTGGACACTATAAATAAGAGCCCACCTAACCTAAGTAAAACGGTCTTTTCTTTTTGAGATGGAGTTTTGCTCCGTGAACCAGGCTGGAGTGCAGTGGGAAGAGCATGGCTCACTGCAGCCTCAACCCCCTAGTCCAAGCGATCCTCCCGCCTCAGCCTCCCAAGTAGCTGGGACCACAGGCATGCACCACCATGCTGGGCTAACTTTTTTTATTTTTGTAGAATAAAAATAGACAGGGTCTCTCTATGTTTCCCAGGCTAGGAGTCCTTTCTTGTTCTAACATGGCTCGCTAGAATTACACACTAGGACTGAGAGCCAAGGTCCAGGCAGTAACTGCATTACTTAACCTTGCTTTGTTCTCTGGGACTGTATTTCCTTCAAGTATCCTACAAATTGCAGCAATAGAGCATTTTAACTGCCTTGTTGAAGGTAGATTAGGATCTTTGCATCTCATATTCTAACCTCATATTTATCAAGAAATATAGGTACCGTATTTTGACATGACATATAGGTAGAAATATGCAATGAAATACTATGCAACCATTAAAAATGATATGTAAAATATTTAATGACATGAGGAAAATGATACACTGCAAAATAAAACTGATTATTAAACTACAAGTAAAGATGATCACAGTTTTTAAAACTATAATTCTATGTACATAAAAATAAGGAAAAGATACAAAGCAGAATAACTCAGCCATTAAAATTGTGTTTGCAGAAAAAAATAACAACACAAGAGAACAACTTGTAATGTTAAATGAAAAATGGTAGAAATCATATTATATGATTCATGACTGAACAAAATGTGATTTTGACTGTTGAATTTGGATGGAGAAGAAACTGGAAGGGAGAACATGAGAAATTGGCAGTGGTTTTCCCTTAGTGCTGGAATTACGAGTGAGTTTGGTGAGTTATTTTTCTTTATACCCTTCTGTCCTCTTTAAATGTGCATGTAATTTATTTATAATAATGTAAATACTTCTTAAATGTCTGTAACTCTTCAAAAGTGATGCTTCAGGAGAAATGAGCTGCTAAGCATTTTAAGAATTTACATGACTCTAATATACTGGAGGGAAGGGATGGATCTGAAAGGCTACCATCAGTAGGAGGAATAAAACTTGTTCTATGTTCTCCAGAAGTCTGGACAGTGATCATTAGGTAATAGACATAGAGGAACTGATTTCAACTTTTGAAAAAAAAAACATTTCTAGTAAATAATGCTGTCCCACAGTGGAACAGGTTCCCTGAAGATGTTGAGGGCTGAAAGTGATCAAGCAGATGCTAGAGGGCTTCTTGCCTGGGAGCAGGGGAAGGCTGGGGGAGAAGGACAAGAGGACAGTGGGGTAGGGGACCTCTAACATCATTTTTACTGCTAACATTCTATTTGTGCATTCATTTGCTCAATCATACAACTTCCAAGATGGTCCCCGATGAGCCTTGCCAGTGTGTATTCATGCCCTTGTGCAATTCCCTCCCGGATTGAACAAGCTGATCCAAGTAATCAATAGGATACTACAGAAAAGATGGTGTATTGTTGAGAAACATTAAGTTTACCCTGCCCCCATGAAGTTACTTTTAGTTTGTTATTAGTGGTAGGTGGGTAACTGCTGCCTACCTGGTATATTCCTGAGTTATGTGAATATGTAGAACACCAGTGTATTAATAAGAATCACCTGTCAAAGAGCAAATAAATACGTGGATGAAGCTCTGCTCGGGGCCTTCAGTCCTGGAAAGCTGTCAGCCCCGCAGGCTGTCAGGCTGTTGGGTCCACTCTGTTGTGTTATCTGGGTGTCTGCCTCTCAAATACCTTCAGCCTACCTGGGTGGGGGTCTCCCGACCGAGCTGGTTCTCGGTAGTGTATGACTTCAGTCATAAAGATTTGGTGGCTTCTGCTTTGCTCTCTCGTGAGTTGCTCACTCTGGTGTAAGCCAGGTGTTATGTCATGAGGACACTCAAGCAGCCTGTGGAGGGGCCTGTGAGGAGAGGAACTGAGGACTGCCAGTACCTAGCAGAAATGTGCCAGACATGTGAGTGATTCACCTTGGAAATAGACCCCCAGCCCAGACGAGCCTTCGGATGACCGCATCCCCTCACATCTTGTCTGTAACTTCAGAGACACTCTAGCAGACCTGAATTCCTGACCCACAAAGATTGAGTGGGATTAAGTCACTAAAATTGGGAGTCATTTTTACATAGCAGTAGATAATGCAATACATTTTTACCTGAAATGTAAACAGGTAAAATCTGTTATGATGTGTTCCATAACAGAGTTGAGGTAATATTCTGTGATTCAGTCATTTCAGCTGAAATATTGACAAGTTTATCTTAATAAGGTGAAATCCCCAGCTCTTATAGATGTGCAACAGTAGCCTCTCCACTTAAGTAGCACAGTTTAACCTGCCTCAGTTCGAGGCTTTAACATGTTCCAAGAAGAAAAATGTCATTTTGACTTTAAGATGATGTATCTTGTTTTTTTTTCCTGATAGAAAAGAAGAATGTGCTTTTTATTCTCCTAGAGATTTGGTGTCTGTGAATAGTTGTAGCTGTAACTGTGACATTTACCATACATTTCTCAGCTTCCACCCATCAATTTGCTCAGAAAAAAAAGGTATGCTACAAATTGCAGCGATAGAGCATTTTAAAAAGGTAATTTTCAGCATGTTAGCACCTGAGAGGGAAAGTTTTGTCTGCTTAAAGAAGCCAAAAGCAAAGACAAAGACTGCACGTTGTTCTTACAGATGACTTAAATCATCTCTTTGATGGTGAAAATATTTTTAACACCTGAAAGTTATGAGATATTCTGGGTAAGCCTGATTATCAAAGAATACCACAAACAGCCTTGGATATAGTGTATTGTCTGTCACCGAGTCAAAGAGATCTGTGGCACTGTGAGGATTCTTAGGTGGAGGGGTAACTAATTCTGCATGTCCCTGCGTGTAGACTCCAGTAAGTACTCGCACCACGTACATGTGCTTTCTCCCATTGCTGTCTGGCCTGGAGTAGGTGTCCTTGGCAGAATAACTGGCATCCACAGCAAAATAGGTTCCTTTTCCATAGGCTACAGCTGGAAAGAGAGAAACCAAAACCTTCCTAAGAATATAAAATTACACAATATGTAGAATCATGCCCAATCCAACAAAATTGTTTTCTAAATGCAGTTCTAGGCAGGTGTGTTGGCTCATGCCTGTAATCCCAACACTTTGGGAGGCTGAGGCAGGAGGATTGCTTAAGCCTGGGAGTTCAAGACCAGCCTGGCCAACATTATGAGACCCCCTCTCTACAAAAATAAAACAAAACTGGGCATAGTGGTACATGCCTGTAATCCCAGCTACTCAGGGGACTGAGAGGGGGAATCATTTAAGCTCAATAGATCAAGGCTGCAGTGAGCTGTGATCTAGCTGCTGCACTCCAGTCTGGGTGACAGAGTGAGACTGTCTTTAAAAAAAAAAAAAAAAAAAAAACTGCCCATTAAAGTTACTTTTCATCATTTCTAAAATTCACTCCATCTTCCCTCAGAAGGTTGCCAGTCTCCTTTAAGGTGAAACACAGCGAGCTCTATTCTGACAATGACAATATGGCTGCCATCCATGGCTCCACGCTGCTTGGGTATGAAAAGTCTGGAATTATCGTTTACCTCCTTCTTGAACTCCCGACCTCAGGTGATTCGCCCGCCTTGGCCTCCAAAGTGCTTGGATTACAGGCGTGAGCCACCACGCCCGGCCCTCGTTTACCTCCTTCTGATCAGCCAGATTACTCGCTTCCTTACCATTCTTCCCAGCATAACTTCGATTAAAGCCATGCTGATTGACATGTGGCACTGATTCTGCATCTGTCCCATGGAAGAGGAGTCTCTCATTATTCGTATGGCCATTCTTGATATCCATGTGCTTTTTCTTTACCTGGTAGCTCTGCCAAAGAAACGCATTCTGTATCCTCTCAATCTGCAGATGACAAAAGGCAAAATATTTCAGAAATGACCTTGGGGCTCAGTATATTGTATTTGTTGTGGATTTAAAATAAGCAATATGAAAAAGAAGGAAGAGGAAGAAGAGTTGGTGAAGGAAAAGGAGAAGAAAATACAAATAGACAGCAAATTCAGAGAGCAGGCAGCTTTCTGCCTTTAGAGAAAGATGGGCTAAAGGTATCTATTAGTATCTATGTTTTGTAATAGTGCTTGTTAGTATATATTTTAAATAACAGAATTTATAGTTTATATCAAAATGATTACCAGTATATATTCCCTGGAATTCCTGGAGATTCACTGACATTCAAATACCTACTCAAAAATTTGTACTCATTCAATAGCCATTTCCTGAACTCCTTCTCCTCTTCCAGCTTATTCCATGTGGCTTCTCCTCATAACAATTCTTTCTGTTATTGCTCCAATTATGGTCACAAATCACCTCATAATTGCCTAATCTTATGACTATTTTTTCTAGACCTCTGAATAGCATTTCAGACCATGAGCCATCCTCTTCTTAAAACTCTGTTCTTCTTTCACTTCTTTTCAAAATATCACTCTCTATGGTTCTCCTTCCTCCTAAGAAACGGAGTTAACATCCATTCAGTCATCATCTACTGAATATCTTTATGAATCAGTTTGTGTTGTGGTCACTGCCTTCATGAAACATTCAGTCTAATGGGGTGGGGGAAGACAAGAAAACTAATCACTACCCCACAGAGTGATAAGGGATGGTCAGTAGAACACACACGGAGCTATGAAAGTATGACAAAGGGCTCCAGATAACCTGTGTCTGGGGATGGAGAAGGAAATCTGAGAGAATAATGTTCTGGAAACAGAGGGAGAAGAGAGGTTGAAGAAGAATGGAGTGGGTACCTGGGCAGCTGTTGAAGAGGAGCCAAGCCACAAAAGCAGGAGGGAAAGTTGTTCTGCTCAAAGTAGTGGCGGTCTCCAGGAGAGTAATGAAGGTTTGCAATGGGAAATGTGTGAGGGTGTTGACTGGAGGAAGCAATGAAGGGTTCCGGGCAGCCTGGAGGGTCCAGCTGAGGCTGGGGACCATGTATTAGTAAGGATTTCATCTAGGAGCAGCAGGAGAGAAGGTAGGTTACGGGATTAATCCAAAGTTGGATTAATTTTCAAAAAAAGTATGAGCCAAGAAAGTAGCAGATATTGGGTAAACACGATTGAAATAAAGTTCTTGCACAGTCATCCCTCAATATCCATGGAGGATTGGTTCCAGAGCACCCGCAAATACCAAAATCTGAGTGTGCTCAAATTCCTGATATAAAATGACATAGCACTGTATTTGTATTAATATATAGTCTACACAATCTTCCCATATACTTTCAATCATCTCTAGATTACTAATATTACCTCATACAATGTATTAATAAATGCTATGTAAATAGTTGTTATATTGTTTAGGGAATAATGACAAGAAGAAAAAGTCTGTACACATTCAGTCTACTCAACCATCATAGGCCTCACCACACTTTCCATCCAAGGTTGGTTGAGATCATGGATGCAGAACCTATAGATTCAGGCCTGGGACTGTACTCCCAACAGCTTTTAACACCACGAGGCATCTCCTTTAAATTCTGTCTTTTATGTAGGATGTCTCTATCTTCTGGTTTCCCCTTCTCAGGAATTAAGCTCATTCATTCATTCAAGTTTACTCAATACATATTGTGTCCTACTATGTTCTAGACAGCTTCCTAGGTACTGAGAATGAAGAAATGAACAAGACACGACTCCTACCTTAAGCAGCTCACTGTCTAGTCCGGGAACCAGGCATGTGAAATGTTACCAAAGTACCTTATAAGTGCTGTAATATAACTGTATACTTACACAGCACCATTCTACAAGTGCTCCAAGAGGTAAGTACACAGCTCTATGGAAGAGGTAACAAGATTTTAAATTACTAGGATGTCACACTCTGCTCTGATATACAACGTATAATGACCTACTGACAAACCCTTATACTTTACTGACTAATATTTTCATGCAGCGTAGTGGGCATTGTGGTAATCTTCTAAACATGTATTCCACCCCATCAGCAACTTCTGGTTTGAGTGGGATTGGCCCTACTTATAGTTCTAGGGTGGAGTCTAATTGAGTTAAACCAATCAGGATTTCAAAACGAATCACACATTGATGGGATCTGATAGCTCAGACCCAAGCCAACCAGAACAAGGTATTCCCTAGACAGAGAGATGGTTGCAGTGGTTGGGATTCTTGTCCACTAACTGTGGAACAGGACACAGTTGTCTTCTATGGGTTGTGAATGAGAAAGCAGAGACACCCTAATTGTTGCCAGCAGTTACCCAACAACCACAAGGAGAGTCTAGTCTTAAGAAAAGCTGACACTGAGGACAGCAAAGCTGGAGAAACTGAGTCCAGGACACCATCAAGCCACTGGATCAGACTTCTCCAAAGCCCATCCTACTTCAGGACTTTCCATTAATTTCCAACACAATTCTCCTTGTTTAATCAGTTTGAGTAGGTTGGTTTGTGACTTGCAACTGAAAGTATCCTAACATAAACATGTGACTTGGAATCTCCTTCATTACTGCGAAGGAATAAACGATGAGATTTCAAGTCTATGGAGCTTGAGTAAGTCTAATTCCAGTTAAAATAAATATAGGAAGTAAAATAAAGGAAGGAAGGGTGTTATTTAAAAAACAGCTTTTGTGTTAATTCACCAACATATTTAAACAGTAAATTTTAACACAGTATTACCTTCTCTATTGTGTAGGAAGAACAAGTTTGGGTGAACTTGTCCTTTATGGTATTATATTCTGATTGTCCTGGGTGCAGCTGGACCATGCAAGACAGCTGATGATTCGTGTCAGTCCAGTGTTCAGGAAGATTATCTGGAAAGTCAGCATTTGGTCAAAACACAACATTCATTTCCAAAGACCTCTGAAAATCAGGACACCTCCTATGCTCTTGTCTCTCATCATCCAACCGTGATCTTTAACGACGCTACACATCTCACGGTTGCTTCTTTTATTATCCTCAAGTGAGTAAACCCAGATGAAGTGAATGGTCTAACACCAATGTGACACACAATATATTCATTAATGCTCTAGCTAAAATATTTAGATAAACTTAGATCCACTGTAGCTTGAAATTGTAATTTTCCCAGAGAGTTCTGTGGAATTAATTTTGTAAGAAACTGATATGGAAACATGAATGTCAATTTATGGATGCTTTTGCTTTTATTAGTATTATTTAATGTAGTTCTCTTCTGTTTTTTTGAAACATGATTACCCTGCTAAAGATATTTGAAGCACATTGTTCTGTACCCCATCTTATACACCAAGCAGAGAAAGCACCATGTAAAGAAAATAGCAGATGTGCTAAGAGAATGCTTTCCCATCAGGTGATCATTCCGGGTTTCCTTTGCTTTTCAATGGTTTCCTCGAACTTGTAAAACACCCAAGCTAAACATCAACTTGCTAAGATAGCAGAACCAGTATGAATGTGGACACACTGCATTAGAGAAGTAAAAGCCCACAAAATGACACAACTCCACAGGTAAAAACCAAAGGATTTTTTCCTTACAAACAAAGCCACGGTTCACTCATTTTTAGTGAAAGATCTACCCGGCCTGAGAGAGGGATCCAGGGCACCATCTTCCTGTTGAGCAAGTCCATCCAGGGTAAGTTCTGGTGACATAGGGAGGCATCTAACCCTAATCAGTAAGCTCTTTTCAAAAGGTGTTCTGGCAAACTTTCCCACCAATAAGGGTGCATGGTTTCTGAAAGCTACACTTCTTCCTTTCCCCGACACTGTCCATCTCCTTCAGGATCTTTCTGCCTAATCATTTCTAGTCCAAGGCCTTACGGTCCTTTTGGATCTTCCTTTCCCCTGAATACAGCAGGCAAGCCTGTGAAATAAGGAAGTGAAGGTTTTTTGAGAGTCTTCTATTCCTTTAATGCCCTGAGGTTGGAGAGCAGGAAGCTATCAGGACTTGGAATCAGAAGACCAGATCAGCCTCAGCCTGTGACCAGCCATATGACATTGAACACATAACACCACTTCTGGATAAGTGTTTATTTTCTAATCTGTGTAATGGGAATTATAAGATCAGCTCTATCTACCACCTCAGGGGATTGTTGCAAAGTTAGAATATAATAAGGAGTCTGAAAATGCTTTAGGGAATGCCAAGTCCTTTGTGAACATAGGGTTATTCTTAACCAATTAAGCTTGATATTTTTTACGTCTCAGAGGTATTTGTATATTATTGTTAATTATTATTATTTTACCCAGTCTGGAGTGCAGTGGCATGATCATGGCTCACTGCAGCCTTGACCTCCTGGGCTCAGGCAATCCTCCCGCCCCAGCCTCCTCAGTAGCTGGGACTACAGGCACATGCCACCATGCCTGGCTAATTTTTTTGTAGAGATGGGGTTCTGTCATGTTGCCCAGGCTGGTCTCGAACTCCTGGGCTCAAGCAGTCTTCCTGCCTTGGCTTGCCAAAGTGCTGGGATTATAGGCATGTGCCACAGCGCCCAGCTGGTATTTGTATATTAATAGGGAATAAAGAATAAAGCCAAAGGTATTTTCTTGAGAGGAAAGACATTTAAATCACACCCTTAAGCCACACCAAATACTGCTATCTACTCTGTCGTCTATGTACAAAAGGTGATCCTGGCTAGAAAATTTAGAGGAGAGAAAACAGAGCCCCAGGAATACTCACCCAGCATCACATGGAAGGTCATTATCAAAGTAAGGAGCACTGTTGACTTGCAGCCCAGGGCTTCACAGAAAATAGCATGATAACTACCCTTTTAAGTGTTTCCATGTGCTAAGCATTTTCCTGAGCCCTCTTCTTATACAGCTTTTTGAAAAGATGAGTGTTTTTTAAAACAGGGGTCCCCAAGTCCCAGGCCACAGACTGGCACTGGTCTGTAACCTGTCAGGAAGCAGTCCGCACAGCAGGAGGTGAGCGGCAGGCAAGAGAGCAAAGCTTCATCTGTATTAACAGCTGCTCCCCATCGTTCTCACTACCACCTGAGCTCCGCTGTCTGTCAGATCAGCAGCAGCATTAGATTCTCATAGGAGCTCAAACCCTATTATGTACTGTGCATACAAGGGACCTAGGCTGTGCACTCCTAGTGAGAATCTAATGCTTGATAATCTGTCGCTGTCTCCCATCACCCAAGATGGGACCTTCTAGCTGCAGGAAAACAAGCTCAGGGCTCCCACCAATTCTACATTGTGGTAAGTTGTATAATTATTTCATGATATATCACAATGTAATAATAAAAATAAGGTGGGCAATAAATATAATGCACTCGGATCATCCTGAAACCATCCCCCTTCACAACACAGTCCGTGGAAAACTTGTCTTACATAAAACTGGTTCCTGGTGCCCAAAAGGTTGGGGACTACTGTTTTAAAAGATAAGCTCTACTTTCAAATTCCTGGTGGTTCAGGATAAATACCCTCACCTGTGGGGATGGGATTAAAAACCAAGATCCCGGCCGGACACGTTGGCTTACTCCTATAATCCCAGCACTTTGGGAGGCCAAGGAGGGCAGATCATTTAAGGTCAGGAGTTCAAGACCAGCCTTGCCAACATGGTGAAACCCCATCTCTACTGAAAATACAAAAATTAGCCGGGCATGGTGGCTCACACGTGTAATTCCAGCTACTCAGGAGGCTGAGGCAAGAGAATTGCTTGAACCTGGGAGGCAGAGGTTGCAGCGAGCCAAAATTGTGCCACTGCACTCCAGCCTGGGTGACAGTGAGATGCAGTCTCTAAATAAATAATAAATAAATAAACAAATAAATAAGAAAGAAAGATCCCTGGCTCTGCCCCCTGTCTTATTCTCCTCACTGTTTATTCTCCTGGATAAGCCAATCATACTTAAGGGCTTCAATCCCACCTACTCACATGACTTCCCAAATCTCTATCTCTAGTGTCTGATACACAGGTGGTGCTCAATAAATAATCTGACTCAATAAATAGCTTTAACATACATCTGAAAAGTATGTATCATCTGCACAAATGAAACTCAAAGCTATCCTCTTTAAGTTATTTTTGAAAAGGGGCTGTATGATAAATTCTTACTAAAATTCCAGTTTATCTGAGCCTACAAACTTCCTTTTATCTGATATTTCATCTGTATTATTCCTTTTCTCTAACAACAAAGATAATGTAATGCAGTTTGATTGTGGTCTGTTTTCACTTCAGGTGCCAGAAGTTCAGGCTGAAACCAGTCTTTCCCTGCACTGACACCCCTGCTGTCTCAAAGGGACAGTTGCATGCTCATTTTAGTCAGTTTGCTTCTCTCTTCAACTTCACTGTTTTGTTTTTTAAATTTGTAAGTCAGTTTAAAATCTTAATGAAAGCAAGGAGTGATGAAAACCAGTTAAACTTTATTTTTTGCTTTACTGATAATGACTTATTTACTGTTCTTAAATTTAATAAAAATGTTCTTCTACAAGGACGAAAGGAAAAAATGTTAGTTTATATATCCCTAGATACTACAGTAGGTACATACTATTTTTAACTTCCCAATATCCTTTGCTCATCTTCTAGTAAAAGCCTTCTGAATTTTCTTCGGGGAACAGCTATTCCCCATTGTTTTGGATGGTAATTCCCTCTAACTCAAGTATGGAGCATGTGACTCTGGCTTGGCCAATCAGTGTAATGATGGTTCCCTGCCTGCAATTGTCCAATCAGAAAGACTCTCAGGGTTTAAAAGAGCTCTGTTCCCTGGCATTATTTCCTGATGATAAGTGTATATCTCCACTGGATGTACTCTTTCCTCTCGCAACTGACTGTGGAAGGATGTGGGCCTAAAGCTGCCAGCATCTGTCTTTCACCATATGAAGACTGAGGAAAAAGACAACACAGGTAAGAAGAGAATAAGAGATGAAGAAATTCAGGGTCTAGATGATATTATTATATGAGCACTTGGATCAAACTGTACCTGAAGCCAGGAATGCATGGGCTTTATAATAACATGGGTCAGTGAATTCTGTTTTTTGCTTAAGCCAGTGTAAGTTGGATTTTCTATTATTTGCTGCTGCAAGAACCTTAACAGATCCAACTATTATTTTCATATTTTTATTGTGTCTATGTGTGTCTCCTACATGTATTGTATGTTTTAGTACACTGAGGAGAATACTTGTCAGAAAATAAATGTAGAGAGAGCTCACATTCCTCCTGACGGCAGCAGACAACAATTCTCAGTTTAGGCAGGCTGCTGATGGCACGTGTGCCTTATCACTAGCAAAACTCAGTGCTTTAAGGGTGAGTGCTCCAAATGGGTGAAAATAGTGATTGCAAGAGAAGGCCGCAATCCTAGTTATTTTAATAGCAGTACAAGTGCCACAAAATAGGGGAAAACTAAATCAGAGGAACATGTCAGTACAAATAAAGTATAAACACACCTTACAGAGTAGCAACTGGGGATCTGTCTGGCTGCTTATGCTATAGTACAACCAGCTGACCCGAGCCACTCCCTTCTGACATGTGATTCTATTCCAGGCTAACCTGTCTATAGGTGGATGATTAATAGACCAATATTAATCAGCCAGTTCACAGCTACAAGCAGCACTGAGGGTCAGTACCAACCAATCAATATAAGACTAATGTGGGAAAGGGGAGAAGAAATTAAAGTTTTCTTCTAAGTAAACCTCCTTGAGTCCTTCCCCCGCCCATGGGATTGTATCCTACTTTTCAAGTTTTATACGTTTATAAATTCTTGTATTCTTGTTCTCTACAGCTGATAACTGTAAGTTTTTGTAACACAGTGAAGGTCATAAGAAATGCCCAAGCAGGCAAGACTCCAGCTTTCTGGGCACTGTAGCAGAGGCAATAGATAAGGCCCGTGCTAGAATCCTTGTGCTCTACAGATATTGAACATCTGGGTTGCATAGCAACAGTCCTATGTAAGCCTAATTAGGTGTCTATCATTGCTTAATGAATTGCCTTTTTTTCTACACCTGCAAACTTGTTTTTAGCACCACTGTGTACTTCATGTATAAAAAGTCAAGCCCTGTCTTTGTTAGGCCCTCAGTCTTGGGATGCTAATCTGCTGATCCAGTGGCCACCTTAATAAAATTCTTCTGTTTCACCCATTGGTCTCTGCAGTCTCCTGAATATTCTGCAATGAGACCATTGGCTAAAATTTACAAAGCGTCCTCCCCTCTTTCTGATTCCTCACTTCCATTCTCTTCCTGTTCATTTGCTATTCCTGTTCTCAGGCATGATTTTGCCTCTCAGGAAAATAATTAATTGACAGGAGATTGCGTTCCCTAATTTTTATACTTTTCCCGTGGATCATAAGAACTTGTCTGAAAAGTCCTAAAATGAATAGAAAACTATAAACCCAGTGCAAATTCATACATAAACATTTTCTAAGTGATTGTCAGAGCCAGCTAGGTGATTTTTTAAAAATGAATATCTTACATGTAGTCGTAGAGAATGTGGATTGAAAGGTAGGTGATGCGGTGATGTCTCTTTTTCTCATGCTGTCATAGAATATATTTAGCAGCTCAGGTAGAAAGACGACAACTTTAACTGTTTTTAACGATGGGGTGGAATGCTTCCATGAGAAGTCTACAATCGCATCAATTATATTATCAGCAACTGTGATTGGGTTTTTTCTGGCATTTCCTGAAAAAAAATTAATGACAAAAAGAAGTTTCAGCCAGTGTTGGTAATACGATGAAATTGGGCAAATGCAATTCTCAGCCAGGAACTGACAGGACACTCACAGCTAGTTGGTGTTCTTTAGCTGAATACAAACAATTTCACAGTACATCATTGATGTAACCACTCTGTGACCATGATGAATTAACACAAAAACAAGACTAGTCCATAATTATGTCTTATAACAAACATAAACATGAACCCTGTACAAATCACAAAGATGGCCAAACATTCCTGTCTTGACTAATAAGAGTGACAGCTGCTGCATTACCAATCATACATTTAGCCAGAGTGCATCCTCCCTCCTTCAAGATAAGATATCCAATCACAGAATTATGTCTGTTTCCTGAAAGTCTCTGATCCAGAGAAAAGCCCCACTTAGTTGAGACTGCCACAAAATCACCTAAAACAAGCCCAGATCCATTAAGTCCTTTCTAACACTCTCCTACTGAGATGCTGCAGAGCTCCCCAAAGTGTGTGTTCCTGGTGATCTTTAGCTGATGGGCATTGGCAGTGCAGAGATAAGAATATGTGATCTGGATGCAGAAGAGCTGAGTTCATGTCCTGGCTCCACTACTTACTAGCTGTCTGATCTTGAGTAAGTAAGTTGATCCCTCCTGAAGTTAGCTAGGGCTGCAGTGCAAAAAACCATGGACTGGTGGCTTAAGCAAGAGAAGTGGAGGCTAGAAGACTGAGGTCAAGGTATCAGAAAGGTTGACTTGTAGATGGGTATCTTCTCTCTCTGTCTTTTACATGTTCTTCCGTCCATACCTGGCAGTGTCCTAATCTCCTCTTTTTATAAGGACACTAGTCATATTGGATTAGGGCCCACCTTAATGGCCTCATTTTAACTTAATTACCTCTTTAAAGACTCTATCTTCAGACTGGGTATAGTGGCTCACACCTGTAATCCCAGCACTTTGGGAGGCCAAAGGTAGGCAGATCACTTGAGGTCAGGAGTTCGAGAACAGACTGGCCAATGAAACCCCCGCCTCTTCTAAAAATACAAAAATTAGCTGGGCGTAGTGGTGGGCCCCTGTAATCCCAACTACTCAGGAGGCAGGAGAATCACTGGAACTTGGGAGGTGGAGGTTGCAATGAACGAAGATGGCACCACTGCACTCCAACCTGGGTGACGGAGTGACTATGTCTCAAAAAAAGACCTTATCTCCAAATCTGAGGTACCAGGGTTAGGACTTCAACATAGGAATTTTGGAGAGACACAATCTATAGCACCTCTACACTTCAGTTTGCTCAGCTAGAAATTGGCAGTAATAATAGAAGGTAATAGGTAATAGAGATAAGACGATGGTAGCTAAGAACAGGGTAATTAAGAATATAATGGTAGAAATGGTAGAAACCCATTTAACAAAAAAAAAAAGTAATGGTAAAAATTGTGCAGGATTTGGGACCAGGCTGTGTAGGTTAGAATCTAGCTCTGTTGCTTACTAGCTGTCTGACCTTGTGCCTTAATACTTCAAGTTCTTCATCTACAAAATGGGGACACACAATATGAGATGGACCCCGGTTTTGAATTTATATATCTCAGAAAAAAGAATATACAATTATCTATAACCATGAATATTTAGAATCAGAAAAGAAATAAAGTATATCTTTTAAAATGCTGAAAATTATATTCCTAAGGCGACTTTCCTTAGCTGTATCCCATAAATGTTTGTAGCCACTCCAACATCACCCAATGCAAGGGGAAGTATGAGATGTCAAAGTGGGGAAAAACAGCGGTCTTAATCCATGAGGGCTAAAATATCCTACGTTTGAAATTTACCAAGTCAAATAACAAGGTGAAGACATTATTAGGGCTCCTCTCAGGGTCTTTCAAAAAGCCCGTGCAAGTGAAGTTCAATCACTTAAGCTTCATTATCTTTACAATAAATTTGTCTTTGCTAATAGTTTCCATGTCATAAGTATGAAGACCAACCTCCCAGTTTCCCTGGAGCAGAGAGGTTGCCTGCAACATGGGACTTACAATGTTAAAACCAGGAAAGTCCTGGGCAAACTCGAAAGAATTGATCACCCTATATAAGGTTACTATGACAAATACATGAGCTTTTATATGTAAAACACCTAGAACATGTAGTAAGCACCCAATAAATCTTAGCAATTCTTAACATTACTACTACAACTAATAGAGCTATTCCAGCTACTTCATGGATGTTTAGTGGTACTCAAAATAGATTGTGTCTGGGAAACATTTCTTTTCTTTCTTTTTCTTTTCTTTTTTCTTTTTTTTTTTTAGACAGAGTCTCACTCTGTTGCCCAGGCTAGATGCAGTAGTGTGATCTCAGCTCACTGCAACCTCTACTTCCTAGGTTCAAGCAATTCTCACATCTCAGCCTCCTGAGTAGCTGGGACTATAGGCACCTGCCATCACGCCTGGCTAATTTTTTATCTTTAGTAGAGACGGGGTTTCACCATGTTGGCCAGGCTGGTCTCAAACTCGGGACCTCAAGTGATCCAACCGCCTCAGCCTCCCAAAGTGCTGGGACTACAGGTGTGAGCCACCACGCCCAGCCTGAGAAACATTTCAAAAATGTCTATTGAAATCAATGGGGAAGAGAACATCCATGAGCACCTCTGGAGGCATCAACAAAATCAACTGTTATTCATTCCTCTGTTCAACAAAATTTAATGGGCAATGATTCTTCACTCAGCATGGGGCAGAGAAGACGTAAAGATCTGGTCCTTCCCTTTTGAGCATCTCACACTGTATTCACAGTCGAAGAGGCATGGCACAAGCATTTCCTGGCCTCCCACTTCCTCCTCTGGGACTTTGCACTTACTCTCCTCCAACGCTATGATTACTGGTTGGTTCTTTCACTGACTTTTCTGCCCTTTCCCCACCACAATCTATCTGTGGGCATTTTTCACTGTTCTGGTCTCAGCCCTCTTCTCTTTCTCAATGCAGTCCCTTGACAAGCTCATTCCACCTACCTAGTTGCAACCCTTCCCACTATGTGGCTGATCACACCTACACCTGTGGCCTCTGCCTTGGGTGTCATTCTCAATTACTATGTCTTGCATCTATTCCAAAATCATGAACTCCTGAAAGGGCCAGGGCTTACTCCACTCTGTTGGCCCAGTGCCAAGTAGCAGACTGCTTGCCCTGGGTGACGGGAACAAAACAATTTGTGTTTGTGCGAGCTGTAATTTGCCAGATGGTGTGGGAGAGGCTCCAGATGGGGAGAAGTACATGAACAAAAGGAACAAAAAGTGATAAAAAAAAAATGCTTGTAGCGTGTTCCTCCTGGCTTCCCTATTGCCCTCATTACCACCGATAACAAAAGGTTATAATAAAAGGTTGTTGGTGGTAATAAAGGTGGTGGGGAAGCCAGAAAGAATGTGCTGCAAACATTGTAGGGTGCCATGGGACTCATACAAGAGGGGTCTGGGATACCTGCAGGAGCATTCTGTTTTAATCTGGAAAGAAGAAGGAAGTCTACAGAGTTGAGCTAAAATGATGGTGGTGGCTCTAAGACAGGAATTTAATTGCCGAAAAACTCTCTTAGATTAATGGTAACCTGCGGCTGCATACTACTAATACTTCCCAAGTAAGAAGCCCTCACTTCCATGAGAGTAACAGGGGACATGGATGTGAATGAATCAGGAAGTGAGCGACGAGTTGCACTGTCAACCAAGAAGAGCAAATGATTGGATGATATGATAGAGATGAGGAAAGCATTCCTACAAACTGTGAGCAGGACAAACCTGAGCTTGTTGCTCATGGGGAGTGACTGCATCTTACTCATGATTTCTCCCCAGTGCCTTGCACTGAGCCTGGGTAATGGCATTTCAGTTCAATGAATGCACAAATGAGGAGCCAGCTGGGAGACACTGAAGTAAACCAGATTGGGGAGGTCTGAAAGTTTTGGAAACGAAAAGAAAGGCTGGAACTCAACAATTCTCTGGAAGAAGATTCAGCAGGACTTGATGACTGTGGGGGTCTGGGACACAACAAAGCAAGGTTGGCAGGCCAGGGCAGCTGGGAGCATCATGGCATCACTGAAGGAGGAAACGAGAAAGCCCGAGAGCTCAAGAGGAGTGTTTGTTTTCAAGGGAGGATCCTAAGTTTGGATTCTGGTGTAATGAAGTTTCCGGTAACAGAAAACTCACCCAGAGGAAATCCTGGAGACAATGAGAAGTGCTGATTTACAGAGAGCAAATGAATCCCCCAAGGGGAAAAAACAAAGTGAGGAAACTCTGAAGTTAGGACCAAACTTGGAAAGATACTTAGGGAACGTAAAATGAAGAAAGGGCCGGACACAGTGGCTCATGCCTGTAATCCCAGCACTTAGGGAGGCGGAGGCAGGAGGATCGTTTGAGCCTAGGAGTTTGAGACCAGCCTAAGCAACATGAGGAAACCTGTCTCTATAAAAAAAATACAAATATTCGCCAGGCATGGTGGTGCACACCTGTGGTCCTAGCTACTTGGGAGGCTGAAGTGGGAGGATCTCAGGAGCCTGGGAGGAAGAGGTTGTAGTGAGCTGTGATTGCGCCACTGCACTCCAGCCTGGGCAACAGAGTGAGACTTTGTCTTGAAACAATAAAGACAGAAAGAAGAAAGATGGAAGAAAGAGGCTTGGGCCTAGTAGCTGGTGGCGCCCTCTCTGGTGTACATCATTGTTGCCGCCTTCAGATGGACTCAGCATTGATCTGCTTAAGAGTGAGACTAAATCTAAGGGAATTTGTACCACTCAGATTTTATTATAGAATGATAAGCTGCAAACCTGTTCCAATGGCTGGAAGGGAAACTGAGGTGTACTTCCTCTGTTCACACTCTTCTAAAACACTGGTGACCGTTCTCCTGACATCATTTTCCCCAAGAACATGAATTATTATTTCGCACGTTAAGCCTCCACTTTGTGTAATTATAAAATCTCCGTGAGGCTGTGCAGCTGGAAAAAAGGGAATAAAAACATGCAGCCCATTAGTTACTGGAGGGAACACTTGGATTTTTGAGAAATGAAAATAGCTGACACCAGGGAAGGCTGCGAAGCCCAGCCTCCCTCGAGCCTGTTGGTTTCATTCACTGGACTGTGACAGCCTTATTTTCTTTACAATCAGAATTCTCGAACTCAACAAATACACTGTTGAGTATTTTGGGTGCTATTCAAAAGCATTTTATCTGCATTAATCTGCTCACTCCTCAAAGCAAGCCCATGACGCAGGTCCTGTTTTCCCCATTACACACATGACACAGCTACAGAGAGAGGTAAGGTCAGTAGCCAAAGATTGCCTAGTACTTAAACCCAAGCAGCCAGGCTCCAGAGCTCTTAACCCCCACTCTGCTGTCCCAGGAGGGCAATTTATATGCTCATTTAGCCACATTAATTTTTGAAGGAGGTAAAAGCAACGTACTCTGTGGCTTGGAGGTGTGAAAGGATGAAAACTTGTCCTTGCTCAGGACCCTAGAGCTCTTGAGCACATGGAAATTACCAAGGCCATTTTAAGGCACTGCTTCTTTGGTTCAGACTGCTCTGAGTAAGGCTGGGGCCAGCAAAAGGGAGAAGGGGGAGAGTGGATCCCTGTCCATCCCACCCTGCCCTCCTAAGGAGCACCTGTGCCCAGGCACTCTCTAGGGCCCCTCGGGTGTCCCTCCCACCCTCCCCTCCCAGGCAGCCTCCTCAGGGTTTTCCAGCTTGTCCAGTCCACCATCATCCCTCTGCTCCTGCCTTCTAGGCACAGCTAGCTCTCCCAGTGCTCAAACCCCTGCTAACGTCCTCATGTTAGTGATCAAGTATTATCTTCCTCTGCTTTCACTCCAGAAATTTATTCACTCCAGAGAAATTTCTAAATCAGAGAGCCACTAAGATAGGAGTTTCAGGCACTGTAGCAGGTCAGTTGCAGGAATACATTGTCAAACATGGTGCAATATGACTTCTTCAAAGCACACTCATAGCTGACTGTACCCTACTCTGCAAGGGATATTTTGAAGGACAAATAGTTTATAATCACTACCTTAGGTTCCCCAGCCAAAGTCCACACTCATTCATAAAAGGATTAGAAGTTGGCTATATGCAGATGTGCTGGAAGTAGTAGAACAAGGTTGGGGAACGTTTGTACAGCACTTTACAGTTTACAGAACTTTTCACATTAATTGTTCCTTCTGATCCTCAAACCCACCTGTGGCACAGCTTTCCCACACTACTTACTAGTAGAACTTTCCTACTGATGAGAGAAGCAAAGCTCTTCGCAAGACGACATGCCTAGGGTCACTCAGTAAATGGCAAAGCCTGGATTATTAGGACCCAGGCCTGGGTTCTTTTTACTACTCAGGAAGGAAGAGACAGATGAGATGGTGGGATAAAGAACCTCTCCCCCACAGCCTCCAAGTCCTTCCACCTGCTCCTGTTCTTCCAGTGAACCAACCTTCTTGCAAAGCTTTGCCCACTACTTACTCCACCCCCAGTCCTCCTGTACGTCCTCTCGTTGTAATCTCAGCCCTCTGATTTTCAAGTTTGTAGTGAAAAGTAACATGTGCCCATACCTAGTATAGCACATTCATTTTCCACAGCTGGTCCAGCACCTTCTAAAATAGCCTTTGACACACCTAAATAAGACATGTTAATGGTAAAAGGCATCAGTTAGAATTCAATAAGTGGTTATAGCTTTCATACATTAGACTTCTGCTCAATTCAACCATTTGTGCACAATCTATTGACCAACCCCCATATCCGACCAGCTGTTCTTTCTATAGCAACCTCCACCCAGTGGCTGATGAACAAACAATCTGATCTCAGCACCATGGAAGTCCCCAGGAGCTGAAAGCTTTACCTTCTCTATTTATACAGGAATCTTTTTGCAGTTATTTGAAATTTTTTGCATGCTACCCTTATTATTTTGTAAAAAATGAATGAATATATAAAAATAAAAGTTCTGGCCGGGTGTGGTGGCTCACGTCTGTAATCCCAGCACTTTGGGAGGCCAAGGCGGGCAGATCACGAGGTCAGGAGTTCAAAACTAACGTGATCGACATGGCGAAACCCCGTCTAGACTAAAAATACAAAAATTAGCCAGGCGTGGTGCCTCACGCCTGTAATCCCAGCTACTCGGGAGGCTGAGGCAGGAGAATCACTTGAACCTGGGAGGCAGAGGTTTCAGTGAGCCGAGATCATGCCATTGCACTCCAGCCTGGGTGACAGAGTGAGACTCTGTCTCAAAAAATAAAAATAAAAAATAAAAGTTCTGACACTAAGGAGAAGCATGAATCCCAAAACTGTAATAAAATTGAACACTTTACTAAGTTCTTTGATTCCCTGGCCCCCATCAGTTAGGCAGCTGGTTTCAATTCAAATGAATCTTCCAGTCAAGGTTGTAGCTTCACCACTTTGGTCAAGTCTAATGACAGCTGGGTTGAGTAGTTAAAAACATGGACTTTACGTTTTGACAAACTGGGTTGAAATTGACTCCACCATCTACCAGCTAATATGTGACTAATAAGTTCCTCCTCATTACACAAAGGCTAATATGGTACTTCCCTCACAGGGTTATTTGTACATTAAAAGAGAGAATGGATGAAAAAATGCTTAGCACAGAACCTGGCATGCAGAAAATACTGAATGAATGTTAGTTGTTTTATCATTATGAAGATACCTATATCTCTTTATCCTTGATTATGAGTGCATTATGAAATGTCTCTTTTTTAAAAAATCTTTTTTTCAATTTGTTGGTTCTGGTCTCTGTCTTTGCTGTAAAGATTTTCCTCGAATGTCAAGTGATCTTCGCCAGTCCATTCCTATTTAAGAGTGAGCTTAGAAGCCCTGTGTGAGAAGGCTTGTTGACCAGTGGGCTTCAGTGTAAGGCGAGCAGGCAGCACCTACTGTCTGTTGTTCTGGGATCCATGCAGGAAGAGGGGCTGGACACTCACTGTTTGGTACAGAGACATTCCCTTTTTTGTTGTTGTTTTTTTAATTGCATTTTAGGTTTACTGGCTAGCCATGTGCAGGAAGCTAAGACGTTCTCTTAAACAGTTTTCAATCTATCTAGCTCCTCATCTCACTTATGCCTGGTGCCTAAGTCCAAAATCCCTCTGGTTCTGTTTCTCTAGAGAATAAGCCTCCCATCTCTGGCCAGGGAAGAGCGAGGAAAGTTACTGTTGTATAGGATGGGGGATCCAATCAAGTGGCCTAATTGCTACTGATCCAGCATTTCATTCAACCGTGTTTTCATCTCTGTACTTGGCCCCTGCCTTCTCAGATACCAGTGGCCTCCAATCCCTGTGTCTCTGGGGCTACTGTTCTCACCTGCAGGTACTAAATTTTCCCTACTCCATGGCAGTTACCACCCTTGGCTAGCAGCTCCCCATCATTTAAAAATGTCTTATCTTTTGTTCATAGTTGTTTTCCCTCCAACGTTCGTTCTTCTTGTGTGTTTATATCCTTTTCATTCCTTTACAGTTGTATTAATGGGATTCCAAAAGGGGGCAGGGATAAATGCATAGGTTCAATTTAGTGTGTTTCAAATAACTAAATGTTCTTTATAGCTACATTTTAAATGACTGAAACATGGAATGACCAATGAATTAAATGGATATTCTACAGATTCACTTCTGCATATTTTTCAACTTAGAAAATATTTAAATTTTATTTCTATTTATGTTTTATCTTACCCTTTTAATTTAAAAGTCAATGTTTTATAATATACAAAAGTGTAAGAGGGCCAGGCACAGTGGCTCACACCTGTAATCCCAGCACTTTGGGAGGTCAAGGCAGGCAGATCACCCGAGGTCAGGAGTTCGAGACCAGCCTGGACAACATAGTGAAACCCCAACTCTACTTAAAAAAAAAAAATTAGATGGTGGCACACGCCTGTAGTCCCAGCTACTTGGAAGGCTGAGGCATGAGAATCACTTGAACCCAGAAGACGGAGGTTGCAGTGAGCTGAGATTGCACCACTGCACTCCAGCCTGGGCAACAGAGTAAGACTCTGCCTCAAAAAAAAAAAAAAAAAAGGTTAAGAGTGTATGTGTATAAGTTATAAGGATAAATTAATAGACATGTGGGGAGGGCATGCCCGAATGTGTTACCATGATGGGAGTGGTCAAACATTTCAGGGAAAATAAAGAAAAAGCGTTGCGTTTCATTTCTGGGTCAGCGTAATGTAGAGAAGAGAAGAGCTACAGGAGGTAAGATGTGAATGCCAACTGGGTTGCATAAAAAGGAAAATAAAAATGGAGGAACTTAGAGGTACTAAACCTTACATTTGGAAGTCTGACAGTCCAGAGCTGACACTAAACATAACGCCTCAGTTAAACTCCACCTTTACATCAGTTACACCCCATCTAATCCTCTCCTGGGAAAAAGGCGTTTGACAGGCAAAGAAACCGATGCTCAGAGAGGTTAAGCGACTTGTCCACAGCTACACATTGCTGAGTGGCATAGCTGGGATTCAACCCACATCTTCCTGAGTCCAGGGACCACATGTTTTCTACAACACTGTCTGTCTATTCAAGACAAATATTAGCCACAATTTCCCTTCCAGAAATTAATCATACTAATAACTACAGTATATTGCTTAAATATAGTACCTGATTTCAGATTAAATGTCCTTGTTGTTGAGTTTACAATAACATCTACCTTTTCTTCAGTTATATCTCCAGTAGCAACCTGAAAAGTAATTGCACCAATTTTCATTTCATATGTTGTGAACCAAGGATTAGAGACAGTCCCGAAGGTACCTGAAAAGAAAGAAAACGGATAAAGAATGGGCTGCTGGCTCGGCTCCTGGAGGAAGAGCACATACCTTGCGACCCTATTCTCTTCCCAGTGCAACCCTCTTTCTTTTCCCCCAACATAAACCCAAATATTACCATGTCTCCTGGCCTCTTAAACAGCTAGGTTTTCTTTTTAAAGGAAATTAGAAAAGAATGCTTTATGACAGTAGGAGTATCTACATTTTCTGAGTTACATAGGGTGAGGCAGAAATATCTGATTGCACCTCTCTGTCTACTGACAAGAGCTGCTGTGGTGTCAAGAGAGAGGAGTGAGAAAATAAGGGAGTGTGCCAAGGGCACTGTCATGTCTTGCAGACAACACTGCTAGGAGAGTCTTTTATTACCACAGGTGTAGCAATATAAAGGCTGCTCCGAAATCCCAGCACTTTGGGAGGCTGAGATGGAGGGGATCACTTGAGGTCATGAGTTCGAGACCAGCCTGGCCAATATGGTGAAACCCTGTGTCTACTAAAAATACAGAAAAATTAGCTGGGTGTGGTGGTGTACACCTGTCATCCTGGCTACTCAAGGCTGAAGCAGGAGGATCACTTGAACCCAGGAGGAAGAGGTTGTAGTGAGCCGAGATCGTGCCACTACACTCCATCCTTGGTGACAGAGCTAGACTCCATCTCAAAAAAAAAAAAAAAAAAAAAAAAAGGCTGCTCAGAGGAAGTTACCTTTATCCTTTTGGCATATTACTTTCCATCCCATACTCTGAGGCTTACAACTTAGATGTGCCACTTCAGCTCATCCCTTAAACCCTTTAGATCTACCTTTCGACATTTATACAGTGGCAACAGAACCAACCACCATGGGGCCACTGTACACATGAAATAATATACTATATATGAAAGCAATTAGTAAAGTATAGTGTTCCAGGCACAGTTTAGTTACTTTTTATTAGCATTTCTTAGAAACTCTGGTTTCGTTACCATTGATTTGGTTCATGTTACTATACAATTGCTTCTTCGTGTGACCAGACAATAGGACGTGAACTAACACCTCCTCCATCACAGATTTGTTCTTCATGTTCTTCCTGTGAATTAGCTTTGCCTCCTTCTAGTGGACTTCAACTACCACGGAAGAGTTGCTAAGCAAAAGGAAATACTTCCTTAGCAGAACGACTTTACCAGACCTTGGGTATCTCCAGCCATGGGAATCTTGTCCTTGTTGGGATTTCTTCTTGACCATTTAGTGAATTCATCTAAAAATGCCTGGAAATAGAAACAGTTACTGACCACAACAATGTTGTGTAGAAATATTAATCCAATTATTTGGAGCATTGATCATCAGATACCGAAGAGTAACAATAGTTTCCAAAAGATTTCCTCTTCCCTCAGAGACTTCTTAAAGGATTGCACTTCAACCTGGGAATTTTCTCAACAAATAGCAGTGCTGATTTACTTTATTTAGTGAGTACACTAACACTGTCCAGGCAAGTATGTCAGGAGGGATCCTGACACACTTGGAGTCAGGTATTGGAAGAGTTCCTTTATGAAGCCTTTCTAGCCAATGACTAAATCAGGGACCACAAGGACCTGTAAAAGGATCAGTTGTTCCATTTTAGGGTCACAAAGACCCATCTTCTTATACTGGCTCTGCAGGAAGTCACATGCCTTTTTTTTGTAACCACTATCGGTTATCCCTCATCTTTTGAAGCCCCGTAATTCTAATCTCTTATATCCAGAGTGCTTTGGTAGAATGTCTGTAGGTGAGCAGGGGCTGGATAACAATGTGCCTTGCAATCTTTGGCTGTTAGGTACATTCTGGAGTTGATTAACAACAAATACATGTAGTACGCTTCATCTCTATGTCCAGTCAAAGCCTCCTGAATGAAAGCACTAAAATCCACATTAGAAAACGTCATACATTGAAATTTTGTTTAGAAATGGAAAAACAAAAAGGCTTTTTGGTCATGTGAGTGATAAAATTGAACAATGGGTGACACAGAGGAGTTATAGAGTTTCACTTGGGTTGCCTTCATCCATTTTCTTTCTTTTCTGGTATCTTTGGGACTGTTTTTACTTTTTCTTTTTTTTTTTTTTTTTTTTTTTTGAGACAGGGTCTCATTCTGTCGCCCAGGCTGGAGTGTAGTGGCATGATCTTGGCTCACTGCAGCCTCAACCTCCTGGGCTCAACTGATCCTCCCACCTCAGCCTCCCAAGTAGCTGGGACTACAGATGTGCACCACCACACCTGGCAATTTTTTATAGACATGAAATTTTGCCAGGATGCCCAGAGTGGTCTTGAACTCCTGGGCTTAAGCAATCCCCCTGCCTCACCCTCCCAAAGTGCTGGGATTATAGGCATGAGTCACTGCACCAGTTCATATTTCTAATTCTTGGTTAACAATGAAATTTGGAGCAGTTACTTTCCAGATTGCTACTGGAGATGCCACCCCAATAAAGGACAGATGTTATTGTGAACGCAACAAGGACATAGATATCATGAACATTTTGCTAATAATGATTTTCCCCAAGTTTGTCTTTGAGCAAAAACATATGTCTCTGGATATTTTATATTTACGGGGGAATGAAAACTCAGAAATCTTTGGGGAGTAAATGTTACTTTTTAAACTATTATTATTATTATTTGAAATGGAGTCTCGCTCTGTAGCCCAGGCTGGAGTGCAGTGGCAACAATCTCGGCTCACTGCAACCTCCGCCTCCTGGGTCCCGGTTCAAGCAATTCTCTGACCTCAGCCTCCCAAGTAGCTGGGATTACAGGCATGAGCCACCATGCCCAGCTAATTTTTATATTTTTTTAGTGGAGACGGGGTTTCACCATGTTGGCCAGTCTGGTCTTGAACTCCTGACCTCGAGATCCACCCGCCTCGGCCTCCCAAAGTGCTGGGATTACAGGCCTGAGCCACTGCATCTGGCCTAAACTATTATTATTATTTCCTGTGGACAAATTTACTTACAAACTGTATCATGCAATACTTTGGAGTGTTTCTGTGGAACTTTGGGAAACACCTCTGGGAAGACCACACTTCCATCCAGAATGAGCAAGAATAACTAAGAACTTAAAAAACAAAATTATCTTTGATCCTGTTTAAGTGCTAATGTTAGCTGTAGCAGTTCCTGTCAGTCCTTAAAGTCAGGTAATGACTACTACCAGTTTTGAGGTTTGCTATGTGCTACATATCATGCAAAACACTTCAAATACACCTCTTTAAATAGAACAACTCCAAAAGGTGTTATTCCCACACTCATCTTACACTTGATAAAACTGAGATTCAGGCTGGGTGCAGCGGCTCACACCTGTAATCCCAGCGCTTTGGGAGGCCAAGGTGAGTGGATCACCTGAGCCAGGAGTTTGCGACCAGCCTGACCAACATGGAGAAACTCTGTCTCTACTGATAATACAAAACTTAGCTGAGCGTGGTAGCACATGCATGTAATCTCAGCTACTAGGGAAACTAAGAAGGGAAGACTGTTTGAAACTAGGAGGTGGAGGCTGCAGTGAGCCAAAATCGTGCCATTGCACTCCAGCCTGGGTGACAGAATGAGACTCTGTCTCAAAAAAAAAAAAAAAAAAAAACACCCTGAGATTCAGAGAGGTATGCCACCCAACGTTTAAATGGCAAAACTGAGATTAAACCTAGTTATACCATTCTTCTAATGTCAGTGGGAACTACTTAATAAGTGTGCTTTGACTGCTTCTCCACTGTTGAATATGGTGCTGCTATTGCTAGTTTGTAGACAAGCATAGACATGTGTAGACTGGTCTATTCTATCTAAATAACTAAATTCTTGAGGCTTCTCTTATTCTGCCCTTTCCCCATAGATAAAGATATGGCTTAGCTTTCACATAGTCAGTGTTAAAATGTCTAGGCCATTTTTATGCCAATAACTTTCCACTTCTGTCTAAGAATATATGTATTATAGATTAGCTTATCTCTTGATGAACTGTCTAGGAAGAACTACATGAGTTGTGAGTATTGGCTCATAGCTAAATCATATGACAACCTCCCGTTAGCAACCATCACGTATGGGCACAGAAGTAGAAAACACAGTTATTCATAGATCTATAAAAACATCTGATTGCTTTTGGATTCACTTGCCAGAATAACCAGATGGGATATGTAACCATACCTGATAGCCTTCATCGTCATCTGCGTGTACCAGAAAGTGGACTTCTTGTAAAGCTTTCAGCCTTGCTCTGCTACTGTATTTGAACACTTCTGAAAGGATTAGTTTAGCAAAAACAGCTTTGGGAAACTGCAAGTTTCCTGTTCCAATCAGGGGAAATGTGATTGATGAGAAAGATAGCTGTTCTACAGTTGTCAAACATTTCTTGATTATATTTGCCATGATCTGAAATACGCAAAGTACATTTACATAAGTTAGAGCTTAAGCTGGTGGAAAACAAAGAGTTGTGGTCCCAGCAACTCTGATAAGGACCTCTCTCCTATTGTTGGCTTAGTCAGGGCCTGTGAAGTCAGAAAGGGGAAAAAAAAACAGGGCAGAGTACTTTCCAGAGAGAGTCAAACTCATTCAGGAGGGGCAGGTCCAACAGCGTGGGAATGGCTGGATAAAAATAGTACCTCAATGCAACTAAAAGTGATGCCTATGAAGAGTTTTTAACAACATGCAGTATTTATGTTAAGTTAAAAAAAGTATTAAAAAATGTTTAAAGAGTATATCAGGTCTAATACAGTGGTTCACACCTGTAATCCCAGCCCTTTGGGAGGCTAAGGCGGGCAGATCACTTGAGCCCTTGAGTTCAAGACCAGCCTGGGAGACATGGTGAAACCCCATCTTTACTAAAAATACAAAAATTAGCCAGGCATAGTGCTGCATGCCTGTAGTCCCAACACTCAGGAGGCTGAGGTGAGAGGATCACCTGAGCCCAGGAGGCGGAGGTTGCAGTGAACTGAGATCGCACCACTGCGCTCCAGCCTGAGTGAGAGAGTGAGACCCTGTTTCAAAAAACAAAAAAGAAAGAAAGAGAATCTCAACTAAGAAAGAAATATTAAGACCAGGCATGGTGGCTCATGCCTGTAATCCCAGCACTTTGGGAGGCTGAGGCAGGTAGATCACTTGAGGTCAGAAGTTTAAGGCAGGCAGATCACTTGAGGTCAGCCTGGCCAACATGGTGAAACCCCATCTCTACTAAAAATACAAAAATTAGCCAGGCCCAGTGGCAGGCACCTGTAATCCCAGCTACTCAGGAGGCTTAGGCAGGAGAATCACTTGAACCTGGCAGGTGGAGAAGAGGTTGCAGTGAGCCAAGATAGTGCCACTGCACCCCAGCCTGGCTGACAGAGCAAGACTCTATCTCAAAAAGAAGAAGAAGAAAAAAAAGTTATCTCTTGGTGGTTGGATTATGATTCTTATTGTCTTTTTGTACTTTTCGATTTTTTCCACAACGTATTTATATTACGTATTTACATTCTGAAAAACAGTTGCAAAATTAAACTGGGAGTGGAGGTGGAAATTATGTTATCAAAAGAAGGGCACTGACTCTTATTTTTCACCACAGCATCGGGCACACCTCTTTGCTATACTGAAAGGTTATTACGTTACATTTTGGACACCGTTCCTGGAGAATCCCAACGACAGTTACTACTTCTGAGGGTCAATTACTCAGAAATAACTGGTAGTTGTGATGGATTCTCCATGGAATGTAATAAAGATTTCAATAGATAGACAGAGTTCAATCAATATGAGGGTCTTACAGCCTAGGGCAGACACTTCTTTGTTGTAGGGGCTGGTGGGTGCATCATAGGATGTTTAGCAGCATCCCTCACCTCTACCCACTAGATACCAGTAGCAATTGTAACAAGACAACTGCCCTCTGTGGGGCAAAACTGCCTTCCTTGAGCACAGATCCATACCACACCAGAAGGAGATTCCTAAAGCTACCAAATGAGGTGGAGAACTAAGAGCTTTCCCTACCTGCCAGGAAGTCCCTGCTCCATTATCCCAGCCTGGAGCCACGACATGGAGCACAGCTTTGCAGTCCAGATTGCAGCCACTTGTCATGAATATGCTACCCACTTTCTCCTCTGCTTCCTGCCTGGTGGCATCTAACTCTTTCTGGAGCATGGGACCAGCTTTGTGCAAAATTGCCCAAGATAGTGGTCCTCCTCCAAGCTGAAGATTCATGGGAACGGTGTTGACAATGACATCAGCCTTAAAGAAAATAGCAACAGTTACAGATTGAATCAATACATAATGACTGAGCACCTGTAAATTTACTAAGTATTGTGGGGTAATGTACAGATATGTTTTGCCTATCATACTAACATGTCAGCACTACCCTCAAGGAACTTACAGTCTATTGTTAGCACTGAAACACCATGATGAGGTTACTTCCAAAACTTAGACATTAAGGGAATACATTAACCATTACTGTGAAATCAACATGCAATGAGTCAGAGTAGAACTATGAAAATGAGTCAGAAACCAGAGGCAGAGAGTCAGAGACAAAGACTGAGAGAGGGAGAAATGGAGAAAGAAGAAAAGTGAAAGTGAAAAACAGACAGAGATGGACAGAGACGGGAAGGGAGAGAGAACTGTTCTTAGGCTGGCAGGAACTGAGAATGCTTGTTTTTGATTTAACAACATACTAAAAGAAAGACTAGGTCAACATGAAGGAGGCTCTGGTCAGCCCTGAAGGCCTAGGCAAAGGAAAGTCACTACGGTAAATGTATGCAGTGTCCAATCTAGCCTGTCCAGGTACATCAGGTTCTCCAACGTCAGTGCTAAGGCTGTTCCTTTGGTGAGATGAGGGTCATAGCCTAATGCTATGAGATGTTACATATTCAACTCATAACTCCTATGACTCAGATTTTGTGCTTACCAGAAACCTTCTGATTCCCTGCTAATTTGGGATTAGGAGGAGACAAACACCCTGCTCATGTATTTTTTTTTTTTTTTTTTAGGCACAGTTTCTATCTGTTCCTAGGGCTGGACCTTGGCTCACTGCAACCTCTGCCTCCCAGGTTCAAGCGATTCTCGTGCCTCAGTCTCCAAGTAGCTGGGATTACAGGCATGACTCACCATGCCTGGCTAATTTTTCTATTATTAGTAGAGACAGGGTTTCGCCATGTTGGCCAGCTGGTCTCAAACTTCTGGCCTCAAGTGACCTGCCCACCTTGGCCTCCCAAAGTGCTGGGATTACTGGCATGAGCCTGGCCTGATCATTTGGATTTTGAATGTCCCGGGTCTTTGGGGAACTCTTCTTCATTGTAAATTAAAAGATGTCTATGTCTTTGGGACATATAATAGATTATATTTCTCAATCTAATAATTGGCATTCTTGGGTCCACTTATATATGTTAGTTAGCATATGAGGTATTATGTGAAGTTATCATAAACCAATCTGATGATCTGAAAAGCCCCTTGCAGAGACAAGAGTGAATGAGCCATCCAAGAAACAAAAAGAAACAAAATTAGATCTAGCCCATGTTTTCCTCACTCCCACTTGCAGTCTCACTCTCTATTTACTGATTCCTACAAAGTTTGTGGAAGCAATATATTAACATGTAAAAAAAATAGGCCGGACATGGTGGTTTATGCCTGTAATCCCAGCATTTTGGGAGGATGAGGCAGGAGGATTGCTTTGAACCCCAGAGTTCGAGACCAGACTGAGCAACTAACACTTAAATAAGTTCAAAATAATCAGAAGACACACTCTGTTAAATATACAAATATTAATTGGTATAAAGCTTCAAAAAAGGTAGGAAACCATTTAGATTGGAATAGTGAGTGAAGGCTTTACAAAGGGGATAAGAATTTGAGATAGGCCTTGAAGAATGGCTATAACTGGGTCAGGTAGAAAGAAGGCAGCAAGGCATTCGAGGTGTGTGGAATATTTAAGAAAGCATAGGATTGTGGCCGGGCACAGTGGCTCACACCTGTAATCCCAGCACTTTGGGAGACCGAGGCAGGAGAATCACTTGAACCCAGGAGGCAGACGTTGCAGTGAGCCGAGATCGCACCACTGCATTCCAGCGAGACTCCAACTCAAAGAAAGAAAAAAGAAAGAAAGGAAGAATGAAAGAATTATGAAAGATCAGAATGTAGTCAAATTTAGCTAAAGCAGAGGTTCAATAGTGAGAAGAGGGGCTGGGAAGAAATCTAGGGCCAGATGATGGAGTACTTGGAAAGCTACGCATTTTTGGACTTTGCCCTATAGGTAGTAGGAAGACACTGAAGATGTGTGTGCAGAGAAGTACCTGTTAAAATCATGTTTTTGGAATATATATAAAACAGTGACAGAGAGGACAGGTTAAAGAATGACAAGGGAGGCAGGGTAGCGCTAAGGCATGATTAGGGGTTGGGGGTGGTGAGTACTGAAATACGGGTAGACAATGGCAATGAAAAGGAAAGGCATGTACATGAGATATTTTGAAAGGGGGCTTAGTAGGGCTTGGAAACTAACTGAATAGGAGAAAGATTTCAGAGAAGAAAGATAAAGAGGATTCCAAAGTTTATACAGCATCATCCAATGGTGTGAGAATAGGTAAACCCCAACATGAGTTGACATGAAATTTATAATCAACTCAGTGGACTGCATAATGAAAAGACCTTGGTTTCTTCATCTACAAATGTGGGTAAGTAATATATATCTTAATTAGGTTGAGTACTAATTGAGTAAGGTAAAATATAAAGTGGCCCATCATATGGGGGATAATGATAACAGCTATCATTTTTTTGGGGTCCTTACTATGTGCAAGGCAGGGGATAAGTACTTTATATAAATTATTTCATTAAACCTCCTAACAACCTTCAGATCATCATCATCCATGTTTATAGATAAGAACCCTGAGACATAAGATGGATATTGACCAAGATCAGTGGCTGTTCAGTGGTGGAGCAGTACTTGAACCCTGCCAGAACTGGCTTTGGAGTTGGTCTGCTTACTCACCATGCTATGCCTACTAGAGTGAAACATAAATTTACTGTACTTTTATATCATCCAGTTCTTCTGGTGATATTACTCACCAATCACTCTCATGATAGTCAGTTGCAGAGCTCACTATTACCAGTAGCCATGGCAATTATCTTTCTCGTTGCAAATGAAATAATTACAATTCCAGTTTTATAAATAACTCTCTTGAGTTTGATTAGTGCAAGTCAGATCAATTCTGTGTAAAATGATAAGATGCAACTTCTCAACCTGCTGATTTGAGGACAAGGTCCTGAATCCACGTGACAGAGGACTCAAAAACTCCATACTCTAGGGAACATGAAGAAAGCAGCTGGCTGTCTCCCCTCTGCCATCCCATTAACCACAGCAAATGCAAAGAATATTTCCAGTGGCTCATAATTCAGAACAATCTCCCAATTTCTCAGCAGTTCTCTTTCTGTTAGTCCAGAATGTCTGCCATCTGAAGGTAAACATCAGGTGTCCAAATGGTGGGGCTATAGAAATCTAAGAAGCATCTGAGCCAGTGATTCTCAGCCCTAGCTGAATAAAATAATCACTTGGAATGCTTTCAGAAACTATTATCACCTACATCACATCCCTGATCAATTAAAATCAGGATCCCTAGGGGTGGGGCCTAGGCATATGTATTTTTAAAAGGTCGCCCAGATGATTATGATCTGCAGCCAGGATTGAGTATGATGGATGTCAACTATAGAAGAAATATAGAGCTTGTATCTCCTGTTAATTGGTGATTCCAAGGAAGGGGAAGCAATAGGAGAGAAGGGGTAGGCAGAAGCCAGGCTGAGAATTTAGCACCTGTTCTGGTAACCTTTATCCCTCCTCATTCTTCCTGTGTTTCTACAAAGTCCTCAGACAGGAGCAAAGGTGTGTGTTTGTGAAGGGTGATTTTATAGTGTGGTATATGCATATTTTCCTCATTAATGCTAACTGGTGTGGGAGAGAAAAACAGAACTTGGTTGAAAGTAAGTCAACATCCATTACAGAGAAATAAAAGAGGTGGATTTGCAAACTCTTGTTTGTGGTTAAACTTGAACCCCTCCACATGAGTCCATGTAGAAGAATATGGGAGATGGTAAGTATATTTCTGCATAAACTTTAAGTGGGGTTAACTTCTCAAACTTATCTTTGATATCTTTAATCTTTGATTAAGACAAAGAACAAGTTAAATCATGTAACAAGTCACAGAGCAAATTAATTAGATACTAATGTTCCTTGGTAGATTATTAAATGGCATCACCTACCCAGATGTCCAGAACATCTCCACTTATCAACTTGAGGTTCAGACCTTCTTTGGTTTGGATTGAAGCTAGAACATTTCTGATTGAAAAATAATCTTTCTTGCTGAACTCATCTCTGGACTGTGGAGAAAACAGTAAAGCATTACCAACAATGCCAATTTCAAGACTTCCCTTAGGCCAGGTGCCTGGCTCAGGTCTGTAATCCCAGAACTTTGGTGGGAGAATCACTTGAGCCCAGGAGTTCAAGAACAGCCTGGGAAACATGTTGATACCCTGTCTCTACAAAAAATAAATGTAAAAAAATCATCCAGGCTCAGTGGCATGTGGCTGTAGTCTCCACTACTCAGGAGGCTGAGGTAGGAGGATTGTTTGACCCCGGGAGATCAAGGTGGGAGTGAGCCATGATGGCACCACTGCACTCCAGCCCGGGCAACAAAGCAAGACCCTGTCTCAAAAAAAAAAAAATTAAAAATAAGTAAACTTTCCTTACAGGCGTTAGTATAGAAAATAACTGTTACATTTCACAGAATTCTCTAACTCAACTCATAACTCAGCTCTGAGATTTAAAAGCAAATAGTTGATTATTATAATGTTTAAGTATCAATTATATTTAATACCCCAAATGCCAGTGAGCTTTTTTACTTATTCCCCCAAGAATCCTAGCATAGACAACCTTGTCTGTATCCTGCAGCCCTTACTATTTAAGTGTACCCTGGACGTGTTTCCAACTGTATTTCTTGCCTGGGGACTTTCTTTAGTGCCAAAGCTCACTTGGGCTTGCTGGTATAGCACAGAGGGAGTGCAGGTATATTGAGCTCCCCTCCACAAGCCCCCACCCCCACCAGCCCTCATCTAGTGATTGACAGGAACTGGTATAAAAACACAGTAGCAACGTTGCCTCCCAGAGAGATTCACTATGAGTTTCCCCAGTGGGATTAAGTGGGAGCTGATTTAATGATACACCCTATCAGTTTCCTTTACTTTTCTTTTTTTTCCTGAGATGGAGTCTTCCTCTGTTGCCCAGGTTGGAGTGCAGTGGCACAATCTTGGCTCACTGCAACCTCCACCTCCCAGGTTCAAATGATTCTCCTGCCTCAGCCTCCTGAGTAACTGGGATTACAGGTGCACGCCACCATGCCTGGCTAATTTTTGTATTTTTTTTACTACAGATGGGGTTTCACCATGTTGGCCAGGCTGGTCTCAAACTCCTAACCTTAAGTGATCTGCCCACCTCAGCCTCCCAAAGTGCTGGGATTACAGGCATAAACCACCACACCCAGCTTATTTTCTTAACTTTCTTAGTTAAATAACTGCAATTGAATTTTATCTTAGGGTCCCCTTCAGGAAGCACTCCAACTAAGACATATCCCTGAGTACTCCATAATAATGCACTGGAGTTTGACTATTAATCAATCATAGAATTTTAGAATTTAAAGGGTCATGACAGATCATCCAAAATTGAAACTTCATTGTCCTGAAAACAAAACCAGTGTGCGGATAGATGAAGTCATTTGGTCAAAATCAAACTACTAGCTAATGGAGGACACAGTACTTGAATCCGGTCTCTTGACACCTTCAGTTCAGTTCTACTCTTCATGGAATCTGAGCTGATCTACCTCATGGTATTTGTCACACAAATGGTAAGAACATAGTACATGTCACCCTTCTTGCACCTGTGACAGACATTACTAATCTACATCAGCATTCTTTTTCAATCAACCTAGATCCAGTCTCAGAATCTTCCTCAGCACAGAGCTCCAGGCGACAACTATCATTTGGTCAGAGGTAATCCATGAAACAAAGCCTATTTTCCATGCCTGATCTCACTCAAAAAGGATACCAATTTTCTTTGTTTAAAACTGTCTTTGATTATTTTTTACTCTCTGCTTTGGCAGCAGGTTTCTGGGCAATACTTTCACTTGCTCAAGAATTTCATGATTTGTTAGTCTTCTGCATGCAGGCTAGTATGTCGGATGAAAGTTTTATCAGTGATCTCCCACCCTGAGAATCTCTTGGCTAAAAGGCTTTTAAAGCATTGATGTGAAGACTAGAAAACCTCCCAAAAGAACTAGCCACATTCTCTGTCGTATTTTGGTTTTCCTTTTTATGGTTTGGTTGATGCTTTCTCCTATTGTCTTTAATTGTGTTACACCTCTTCACATCCTCCAAACAACCAATTAGTATTGTGATAGCCTAATTCATGCTAGCCCAACTGACTTCATCTTAGCTGTGAGCCAGATAGACTCCATCTTAGCCTCTCCGCCATTTCTCCCGCCATATGTCCCTTGGGTGCATAACTGGGTCACACTGACACTGTGCTTATGTCACGCTGATGCTGTGCTTATCCTACCATACAACCATTGTAACCATATCCTGCTTGGCAAGCACACCTGCTATTGTGAATACTCCTTCTTGGACTCCCTTGGTGATTGTTTGGAAAATACCCTGGCCTGCAACCACATCCCTATAACCTGCTGATTCTGCTTCTGTAAAATTCTGCTTCAGCTAGGCTCCCCCTCCCCTACCCTAATCAAGCTATAAAAGGAATCAAGCCCCTTCCTCAAGGCCGAGAGAATTTTGAGTGTTAGCCATCTCTCGGTTGCTGGCAATAAAGGACTCCTGATTCAATCTCAGAGTGTGGCGCTTTCTCTATAACTCGCTCAGTTACAACAGTATGACCATCTCCTTGAACGTATCAAACTCAATCAAAATCCTATCATCCTCTACACTGTTTTTTATGTAATCCCATACGGGCTTCACACTCAATCGGGTGACTTGATATTTAGACACAATGGAGAATTTTTTAGGAGCATGTTATCTACAGGTCTTCACATTGATTTTTTTTGGTCTTCCTTGAGTGAGCTGGGTGGTTGCAGACCTGCGTGTTACCTCCAACCCCTTGCAACTGCCTTGTGATCATGTTACCTCACAGTGAAAACTTCTCATCTTGTGATGTGTCATTCTGATCAGGTGATGCATTTTAGGCAAGAACTTCCATATGTGAGGATCCAGGGCCACCAGGAGTGGTGCTGACAACATTCTCAGGGACTTTTCCGCTTGATACAAGGCTGTGCCCAAAGACACATAATACTGGGACACAGAAATGTGCTTTTCATTGAAAACCCAAACTTTTTGGCCAAGTAGGTGCCCACCACTAAAAATAAAAATAAAGGGTAGGCATCATTCAGACAAAACCAAATGGTAATATTTTAAAGAGTAAAAGGTACCTCTGGCACAAAAATCATGACACTCATGAGACTGAAATAGAGTGTCTTCCTAAAATGACACCACTGTCAACAGCTCAGTGAAAGATGTGACAATTGTAAATGCAATGGAGTTAATCCTAATGGAACAGATCGATTCCATACATGTTTACTTAGCCATAAAGTTTTATCACATTGATCTGATTTTCCCATTGATATTTGCTGTAATATTGAAAAGGTAATTCTTTTCCTGACAAAGTCCTGCCCTTAGAGATTCAATAAACACAAGAAACAATGCATGAACAATTCAAAATAACCTATTTGAAGTAAGGTCATTACCATTTTTTAAAGGAATGGTTATAATAGTCAAAAATATTAGAAACAATTGTGTGCTACAATTGAAAGAGGTCATAAAATTAGGTCAGATTCCCTAGCAACAAAGCCTGAGTTTTGGATGCATATGCAAGTGATTTATTAAGGTTGTGCCCTCAGGAGAAACCTGTGGGAAGTGAGAGATAAAGTTGGAGAAGGGAAAGAAGCTAAGCTAGAATGTGTTTTTAGGTGTACTCTGGTTCCCGCCTGATCCCCCAGGGAGCTCTGGAGTATATAACTTCCTTAACAGCATTTGTCCCTCCTAGGAGCAAGGGAGTTCAGTTCTTCTACCTCCATACAGTCAGTTATTGTCTACAGACCATTTGATCAGTAGATGAATGTCAACTCCCAGGCACCTCCAGAGAGGCATGTTCAGTCTCCCAAAGGCAATCCCTGGGGAAATGTTGCAAGTATGAGTCCTTAACAGTAATATAGTCAATAAGCAGTTGGCTTATGAATGCACCTGATAAGTGCATTCCTCTCAAAAGAGACCAAGCCCAGGGCATCTGGGAGAGGCACAAAAGAAAAGAAAGACCACTAGGCAAGTCCAAAGAATAACTGCACAAGTTTGAGAGAAAGAGAATGTGGCTCAGCAGCTAAGTCATATAAAAACATCTAAGGCATCCTGCTTGGCAGTAAACTCGGTACAAATCAATAGTAATATAGCTCTGTTTAAGAAAGCGGGGAAAAAAGGCCACCAAATGCTGGCAAGGATGTGGAGCAGCAGGAACACTCATTCATTGCTGATGGGAATGCAAAATGCTACAACCACTTTGGAAGACAGGCAGTTTTTTACAAAACTAAACATACTCTTCCCATATGATTCAGCAATTGCATTACTTGGTATTTACCCAAATAAATTGACAACTTTTGTTCACACAAAACCTGCACATGAATGTTTCTGGAAGCAATATAGCTTTACTCATAACTGCCAAAACCTGGAAGCAACCAAAATGTCCTTCCGTAAGTGAATGGATAAATAAACTGTGGTATCCCATATGATAGAATATTATTTAGCACTAAAAAGAAAAAAAAACTGAGTCATCAAGCCACACACAAAAAAAGGAAGAAACTTAAATACAGATTCCTAGGTGAAGAAGTCAGTCTGAAAAGACTACATCCTGTATTATTTAACCATATGACATTCTGGAAAAGGCAAAACTATAGAGACAGTAAACAGAGTAGTGGTTGTCAGAGATTTGGGAGGAGAGGGGGATGAATAGGTGGAGCACAGGGAATTTTCAGGGCAGTGAAACTACTCTGTATGATATTGTAATGAAGGACACATGACATTATGCATTTGTCAAAAATAATGGATCAGGCCAGGGCGGTGGCTCACGCCTGTAATCCCAGCACTTTGGGAGGCCAAGGCGAGTGGATCACCTGAGGTCAGGAATTCAAGACCAGCTTGGTCAACATGGTGAAACCCCGTCTCTACTAAAAATATAAAAATTAGCTGGGTATGGTGGCACTCCCAGCTACTCGGGAGGCTGAGGCAGGAGAATTGCTTGAACCCGGGAGGCAGAGGCTGCATCGAGCTTAGATGGTGCCACTGCACCCCAACCTGGGTGACAGAGTGAGACTCTGTCTCACACACACACACACACACACACACAAACCACACAAACACACACACAAAAAAAACAAAAACCAATGGAACTATACAATACAAAATGTGAACTCTAAACTATGGATGTTAGTTAATAACAATGCATTGGTTCATCAATTGCACTAAATGTATCACACTAATGCAAGATGTTAATAATAGGGGAAACTAAGGGAGAAGGGGTATTTGAGAATTTTCTATTTTCTGCTAAATTTTTCTGTGTACCTAAAACTGCTCTAAAAACAAAGTCCATTCATTCAAAAAAAAAAAGGTGATAATGAATTTGAGGGCAATACTAACAGAAACGTACTAATGAGGATGTGCATGAATAATAATAACTCTATTCTACTTTTCACTGGTAAAAACAGGCATCTGATAAAAACACACCTGTGGTATGTGCTTACTTTAAAGTGCCAAATGTTGCAACAGGATTATGAAAACTAGGTATGTTCAGAATAGAAAAACTGATGCCCTGAAAGCACGCAAAACCATGTCACATGAGGATATGCAGAAGAGAATGAGAATCTTTTTTTTTTTGAAATGGAGTTTCACTTTTGTTGCCCAGGCTGGAGTGCAATGGCGCAATCTCGGCTTACCACAACCTCCGCCTCCCAGGTTCAAACGATTCTCCTGTTTCAGCCTCCCAAGTAGCTGGGATTACAGGCATGTGCCACCATACCCGGCTCGTTTTTGTATTTTTAGTAGAGACGGGTTTTCTCCATGTTGGTCAGTCTGGTCTTGAACTCCTGACTCCAGGTGATCTGCCCCCCTCAGCCTCCCAAAGTGCTGGGATTACAGGCATGAGCCACCGTGCCAGGCCTCGGGAATGAGAATCTTTAACTTGAAGGAGTAGAGTTAATGAGTGGGTAGAATGCAAGGGCAGTTGTCTTTAAACACTTGAAGGATTGTCTTATGAAAGACTGATTTCTACAACTCTACATTGGTATGTAGAGCTATAGTAAAACACATTTGGGCTTAACATAAAGCTACGTTTTTAAATAATTAGAACTGCCCTAAGATGAAATGGGTCAACATGGGAAACAATAAGTTCCCAGGCAAGCAGAAGATAAACCATCACTTAGTGGTCTGGTTTATATCTAAGTGAACTCTTTTGCCTTTTCTCTCCCATATTTTTCTTAATTTAATTCTCTAGCCTATTTTAAGTACATTTTACTAGTAAAAATAGTTTCATTATAGTACTCTTACGTCAGAGGTGATAACAATGAAGGACAGTGATAACGAAAGACAGTGAAATATCTAAATAACATTTAATAAAGGCATTTTGTGCTTATATCTGCTAAGAATTATAGCCATCCAATACACAACTCATACCTGTTATTTCTCACTAAATTAGTGACTTGTGTTTCTTATTTGTCCCTAATTTGGTAATTGTAATAGTTTTCTTTATTGGATATCTGTTATGTGTCAGATATTTTATAAATATTATCCCACTTAATTTAATCTTCACAATAAGCCTGTGAGATAGATTCTACCTGTACTTTTAAAGTGAGGAAACAGGCCTGGCGTAGTGTGGTTCATGCCCGTAATCCCAGCACTTTGGGAGGCCAAGGCAGGAGGATCGCTTGGGGACAGGAGTTCAAGACAAGCCTGGCAAACATAGCAAGACCCCATCTCTATGAAAACATTGAAAAATTAGTTGGGCTTGGTGGTGCACACCTGTACACCTGTAATCCCAGCTAATGAGGAGGTTGAGGTGGAAAGCTTGCTTGAGCTCAGTGAAACCCTGTCTCAAATAAGTAAATAAATGAAAGAAAGAAAGAAAGAAAGAGAGAAAGAGAGAGAGAGAGAAAGAGAGAAAGAAAGAAAGAAAAAGAAAGAAAGAAAGAAAGAAAGACAAGAAAGAGAGAGGGAGAGAGAGAGAATCAGAAAGTAATTTCCCATTGTTATCCAGCTAATGAAATCTGGAAGGATTTAATCTATACATTTGAGATTCTTTTTTTTTTTTTTTTTGAGACAATATCTCGGTCTGTTGCCCAGGCTGGAGTGCAGTGGCACAATATCACGGCTCACTGCAGCCTCAGCCTCCTGGGCTCATGATCATCCTCTCACCTCAGCTTCCCGAGTAGCTGAGACCACAGCCATGTGTCATTACACCTGGCTCATACTTTTGAGATTCTAAAGGACAGTGAGTGAGGCTCTAGAATTTCTATATAAAGGGCGTAGGTGTGACGATCTGGCTAGAAGTAGAGTGTGGTGAAGGGAGCCCATCTTGAAGCTATACCTTCTTGGATTGTGAAAGTAAGATCACTCTCAATGATGCCTATTTCCTGGTCATTAAGCCTTGCATAGTCTCCTTCCATATCATATCAGAGTTGGCTGTGTGACCAATAGAATATGGCAGAATTGATGCTATGTCTTCTGAGGCTAGTGTAGGAAAGGCACTGCAGCTTTCTGCACTCTCATGGCCTCTCTCTCTCTCTCTCTCTCTTTCTCTCTTTCTTCCTCCCCCCCCCCCACCTGCTCCTTCGGCCCACAGATAACTCACTCTGGGGAAAGTCAGCTGCCATGTCATGAACAGCTCTATGGAGAGGCCCTCAAAGGCAAGAGACTAAAGTGTCTGACAGCAGGCATATGAGTGGGCTCAAAAGCAGACCCTCCAGTCCCAGTCAAGCCTATGATGACTGCAGCCCCAACCAACATCTGAATAACCACCTCATGATAGATCCTGAGCCAGAATCACCCAGCTAAGCTGCTCTCAAATTCCTGACCACAGAAAGTGTGAAATAATACATGTTTGTTATCTAAAACACTTAAGTTTTGCGGCAATTTGTTACGCAGCAAGAGAAAAGCAACATAAATTGTATGCTTATATACGAAGGCTGGAGGAGGCAGGTTGGTAGACATAGTGAGGATAAGGCCTGTAACTCCCATCCCCTAATCCTTTTTAGCAAAGTCATTGCTGAGAGCCAAACTCCAGCCACTATACCAGCAATATGAATTTTAAAGGTCTTAACAAATACCTGTAAATATATATCCATGGATTCTATATCCATGGATTCAACCAACCATGGATGGAAAATATTTTTTAAAAAATGCAAAATAACAATACAATAATGAAAAATAAATAAAAATACAGTACAACAACTATTTACATGGCATTTACACTGCATTAGGTATTATAAAGTAATCTAGAGATGATTTAAAGTATATAGAAGGATGTGCGTAGGTTACATGCAAATGCTAGGCCATTTTCTAAAAGGGACTTGAAGATCCATGGATTTTGGCATCGCTTGAGGTCTGGGAATCAATCCCCTGTGGATACTGAGGGACAACTGTGTGTATATTATAATATGCATATATTTAAAATCTGTATATATAGACTAGAAAAGAGAATGCATCTGCACCTTAGCAAGAAATGCACATATTGCAACAAAATTTATTTTTCCAAATTGCAACAAATGCTATTAATATAAGGTATGGACTGGAATATAAAATATATTTTTTAGGATGTAACATGGTTAAAAAAAAAGAAAGTTGGCCAGGAGAGTTGACTCACACCTGTAATCCCAGCACTTTGTGAGGCTGAAGGGGGTGGATCACTTGAGCCCAGAAGTTCGAGACCAGCCTGAGCAACATGGTGAAAAACCCTCTCTACAAAAAAATACACAAAAATTGGCCAGGCATGGTGGCAGGTGCCTGTAGTCCCAGCTACTTGGGAGGCTGAGGTAGGAGAATTACTTGAACCCAGGAGGTCGAAGCTGCAGTGAACCATGGTCACACCACTGCAATTCAGCCTGGGTGACAAGAGTGAGATCCTGTCTCAAAAAAAAAAAAAAAAAGTTTATGAACTGAAATGCTACTGAACGGTACTTCACTCTGCCTCCCCTATTTATTTCTTTACTTCTCTAATGGCTGGAGTGAAGATTGAGTCTCCTAGACAACCCAAGTTGTGCATGTTATCTACAGAAACATTGAATATGCTTAAACACTAACCATTTACCAGAGGATAATCATGATGGAAGAAAAAAAATTTTAAGGGCTCTCCAGATGTCAAAACCAGCATTATGGACTAGGTGATGAGTATGTAAAAGAGATGAAGGCTTCACAGTCTACAAGTTTGGGAAGTTGACAGTAATTCTAAGATTGCTATAATAGGAATCAGATATTTTGGCTGAGTACAATGGCTCATGCCTGTAATCCCAGCACTATGGGAGGCCAAGGCTGGTGGATCACTTGAGCCCAGGAGTTCAAGGCCAGCCTGGGCAACATAGGGAGGGCCCATTTCTTAAAAAAAAAAAAAAATTAGCCGGGTGTGGTGGCATGTGCCTGTCGTCCCAGCTATTCAGGAGGCTGTGGCAGGAGGATTGCTTGAGTCCAGGAGGCTGAGGCTGCAGTGAGCTGTGATTGTACCATTGCACTGCAGCCTGGGTGACAGAGTGAGATCCTGTCTCAAAAAAAAAAAAGTTCATTTTAGTTATGGACACTAGGTGGAGTTAAGTCTATTAGTTGTTTTTTGTTTGTTTGCTTTTGAGATAGGGTCTTGTTCTCTCACCTAGGCTGAAATGCAGTGGTGCAATCATAACTCACTGTAACCTTAAACTCCTGGGCTCAAGTGATGTTCCTGCCTTAGCCTCCCAAGTAGCTGGAACTACAGGTGTGTGCCAACATGCCCAGCTAATTATTTAATTTTTTGTAGAGATGGGGTCTCCCTATGTTGCCCAGGTTGGTTTCTAACTCCTGGGCTCAAGTGATCCTCCCACCTCGACCTCCCAAAGTGTTGGGATTACAGGCATGAGCCACCAAGCCTGGCCTCTTTCAGCTTTTTAAACCACTTGCTATGGTCTGAATGTTTGTGTCCCTCCGAAATTGATGTTGAAACTTAATTTCATTGAGATATTATTAAGAAGTGGGAGCTTTAAGAGGTGATTATGTCATAAGTGTGGAACCCTCATGAATGGGATTAGTGCCATTATTTTAAAAGGGCTTTAGGGAGCCTCCTGCCATGTGAGGACACAGCAAGAATGTGCCATCTGTGAAAGAGAGAATAAGTCCTCACCAGACACAGAATCTGCTAGTGTTTTGATCTTGGACTTCCCAGTCTCCAGAACTATGAGCAATACATTTATGTTGCTTATATATCACCCATTCTAAGGTATTTTATTGTAGTAGCCTGAACAGACTAAGACAACATTCTTGAAAGTTGAGCTCTTTTTCTTCGTAAATAGTGTCTCAACTTTTGGCTCCTACCTGACTGGTTTTCATAGAAGCTATGTGAGGAAGATCCTAATATCTGCTTCTCTTCTCTGACTTTTCCTCCTAGTTTTCTCTTCCCACCTATAGTTTCAGGGATACTTTCTGGCTTCACCACTTCTTCCTCATTATCACAGTTGGGAAGGGATGTGCAGATGAGGTGCAGCCATTAAAAATGGTATTTGTTTGGTCATATTATCCAAAGTACAAGTATAAGCTATTCTGTGCACAGTAAACCCTTCAAGAAAATGTTACTGTCTTTAAAATGGTTCATTTCATTTTCCAAATGCCTTATGAGTTCTTTGACAAGTGATCAGATTCTGAATATATCTTGAAGGTGAACTGGATTTCCCAAAGGAAAACAGAGGATATGAGAGAAACAGAAGAGTCAAGATGACTCCTGGGCTTTGATCTGAGCAACTAGGAGGATAGAGTTGCTATCCACTGACAGGAGAAAGGCCATGGGTAATGCAGGTTGGTGAGGTGGGGTCAGAGGGTAAGGAGTTTTGTTTAGGATATGTTATGGTTATACATATTCTTTTAGACAACCAGGTATGAAAGTCTCCTGGGCAGTGAACAAAGATATTGGAGTTTAGGAGAGTCTTGACTGGAGATCAAAATTGAGAGTCATAAGTACACAGTATTTAAAGCCATTAGATCCTAGAAGGTGTAGACAAAGAGGGAAAAAAGAACCAAGGACTAAGTCCCACATTAAGAATTGGAGGAAAGAAGATGATGAGAAAAGAATAAAATTGAACAGCCAAGCCACCATGGTGGCTCGTGCCTGTAATCCCAGCACTTTGGGAGGCCAAGGCAGGCAGATCGCTTGAGCTCAGGAGTTTGGAACCACCCTGGAATGCAGGGAGAAGAAATGGGGAGGAAGATGGGCTTGAGCCCAGGAGGTCAAGGCTGCAGTGAGCAATGTTTGTACCACAGCACTCCAGCCTGGATGATAGAAAGGGACCTTGTTTCAAAAAAAAAAAAAGGAAAGGAAATATCATTCACAATAAATATGAAATAAAAATCTTTCAGACATGCAAAATCTGAAAGAACTCATCACCAGTAGACCAGTGCCATAAGAAATGTCTTTTAACATTAAAGGTCTTCAGAGAGAACAAAAATAATGTTAGATAAAAATGGTAAAATGTGAGTAAACATAAAATACTGGTTCTCTTATTTTTAAAATCACTTTTAATCTCCAAATAACCAAAACAATCTTAAGAAAGAAAAACTAAGTTGGAAGCCTTTCACTTCCTGATTTCAAAACATATTACAAAGCTACAGTAATCAAAAGAGTACAGTACAGTACTGGCATAAAGAAGACATATAGGACAATGGAACAAAAAAGAAAAGCTTCATGGCATTGAATTTGGCAATGATTTATTGGATATGACACCAAAAATACAGGCAATAAAAGTAAGAATAGACAAATGAGACAACGTGAAACAAAAAACTGCATAGCAAAGGAAACAATCAACAAAATAAAAAGGTGACCTACAGAACAGGAGAAAATATTTTCAAATCATATATTTGTGAAGAGTTTAATATTCATAACATACAAAGAACTCCTACAACTCAACTTCAACAAAAAACCTCACTTAAAAATGGGCCAAGGACTTGAATAGACATTTCTCCAAAGAAGATATACAAATGGACAACAAGCATACAAAAAGATGCTCAACATTGCTAATCATTAGGGAAATAAAAATCAAAACCACAGTGAAATATCACCTCACACACATTAGGATGGGTGCTGTAAAAGAAAAAGTAAGGGGCTGGAGCGGTGGCTCATGCCTGTAATCCCAACACTTTGGGAGGCCAAGGCAGGTGGATCACCTGAGATTGGGAGTTCAAGACCAGCCCGACCAACATGGAGAAACCCCATCTTTACTAAAAACACAAAATTAGCCGGGCATGGTGGCGCATGCCTGTAATCCCAGCTACCTGGGAGGCTGATGCAGGAGAATCGCTTAAACTGGGAGGTAGAGGTTGCGGTAAGCCGAGATTGCACCATTGCACTCCAGCCTGGGCAAGAAGAGCGAAACTCCATCTCAAAAAGAAGAAAGAAGAAAGAGAGAGGGAGAGAGAGGGAGGGAGGGAGGAAGGAAGGAAGAATGGAAGGAAGGAAGGAAGGAAGGAAGGAAGGAAGGCAGGTAGGGAGGGAGGGAGGGAGGGAGGGAAGGAGGGAGGGAAGGAAGAGGGAAAAGAAAGGACATAATAAGAGAAAAATAGAGGGGAG
>CAUYLG010068296.1:0-33520 GCA_963573385.1 Cacajao melanocephalus
CCACAGCCAGTATCATACTGAATGGGCAAAATCTGGAAGCATTTCCTTTGAAAACTGGCACAAACAAGGATGCCCTCTCTCACCGCTGCTATTCAACATAGTACTGGAGGTTCCGGCCAGGACAATCAGGCAAGAGCAAGAAATAAAGGGTATTCAAATAGGAAAAGAGGAAGTTAAATTGTCTCTTTGCAGATCACATGACTGTATATTTAGGAAACCCCCTTGTCTCAGCCCCAAATCTCCTTAAGCCGATAAGCAACTTCAGCAAAGACTCCAAACACAAAATCAATGTGCAAAAATCACAAGCATTCCTATACACCAATAATAGACAGAGAGCCAATTCATAAGTGAACTCCCATTCACAATTGCTATAGAGAGTAAAATTCCTAGGAACACAACTTACAATTCTTTTGCAATATTACTAATTATGCAAAACAGAAAGCAATAAAATATAGAAACTGATTTTAAATTTATCTTGGTGCTGATATGCAATGATTAGCAGCCCCTATTAAGAAGAGAAGGAGATGAAAGAAACGTTATGTTTTCTTACGGAGACTTTGGGTATTTTCAAGGTCTTTTATTATTATTTTTATTATTATGATGATTGTTTTATTTTCTTGATTGAAGTTTGAAAACTCTGTAAAACAATATCATTTTATGCTGCATTGTTGCAGATTCTTATGTTTGAGTAATTCACGAGATTTCAACAAAATTATTTGACTGCTCTGACATGACTGAGGTTTTTGAGTGACCGATGTTAATGCACTCAAAAATAGACATAATATTTAGCACCTGAAACAAAGAAATAAAAGTAGTTAAGAAAATATTCTTATATTCCATAATGAACAGAGAGAAATTATTTCAGTGCTAGAAGCTTTCTTGGCATCTGCTCCTAAATCTTTACTAATTAGAATAGCAAGTCAATTGTGGAAAGGGAAGCAGTAAGATAGTAATGTTTGCAGCTTGAATTTTATCAGAGAAGAAACACAGATGATAGAGAGGAGTAAGTTGTCTCTTATCACTCAGCTTGTGAGAAAAATCTATTTCTATGAACAGACACTAAATAGCAACAACATTTGCATATTAGACTCACAGATTTCATTATTTCTGAATGCTAAAATTTCAAGGAGTTTGATATGGTTTGGTTGTGTCCCTACCCAAATCTCATTTTGAATTGTAGCTTCTAGAATTCCCACATGTTGTGGGAGGGACCTGCTAGGAGATAATTGAATCATGGGGGCAGTTTCCCCCATACTGTTCTCGTGTAGTGAATAAGTCTCCCAAGATCTGATGGTTTTATACAGGGAAACCCCTTTAACTCGGCTCTCATTCTCTCTCTTGTCTGCCGCCATGTAAAATGTCGCTTGCTCTTCTGCTGTGATTAAGTGGCCTCCCCAGACAGATAGACCTGTAAGTCCATTAAACCTGTTTTACTTTATAAATTACCACGTCTCAGGTATGTTTTTATCAGCAGTGTGAAAACGGACTAATAAAGAATTCTTTCTCTATAGAGATTTGGGACCAATCTTTCTTTCCATGAATTATATAACTCTCTCATAGAACTGAGAAATAATCTTTTTTTTTCATTTTAAAATATATCCTATAAAGATCCAGAAGTAACAGGAGATTACTGACCTCTTTTTCATTGTCTCCTCTATTTATTTATAGACTAAGGCAAAGGTTTCACTTCAAAGTACCATGCCTCATTGAAAGGGTTACAGAGGGAAAGTTCTGCTATACACTGGGATGCCTGTGACTGATGGTTCTGTGGTTTTGTTTGTTTTTGTTTCTGTGCTAACAGAACTATCATTCTTAGAAGAAACCCCAAATCAGATTCATCTTTACCTCATTTTTCTCACATGTCTCTCAGTTACAAATTAAATTGGTTGCTATTGGAACAAAATCAGTTGTTTGATAGCTTGTATCATTTATTTGATAAGAAAACTACAGGACTATAGCTGCAGGGGAATAATTTTTAAGTTTTCTTCTCTCTTTCATCTCTTTGTTCAGAGGGGAAGGAACACTGATGTAGGCTAGAAACACACCTGCCATGATTGGGCAATGAGGTGCAGGAAGGTGCACAGGAACAAAGAGAGAAAACATTGAATTCCTTAGGTCAAGCACTCACAGAAATACCATTCCTGTTGGAATCTCACTCCTTACTGTGGTTGAAATGGTCTTACACATCTGCATGCCTTTTTATTTGAATGGACCCATGCTTTGGGAATCCCAAAATTGAATCAAGAAGCTTCCTTAGGTAAAACAGGAAAAATGAGACAAGCTACTTGCACTTGTCTATTATCTAGGCAAATGTGAACTTCCTCACCAACTCATTCATTAATATTGTCAGTTCAGGGTTAAAATTTTGATTACTTAGCTAGAATGTACATTTACTTGACCTTATTTTCTCTATGCAGTCCTTCCTTGGATAGATAGAGTGGATATCACTATAGTGCATATCTAATTGAGGATTGAATTGGGTGGCTAGTTTGTTCCAGTTTGCACAGGATTTGCCTTCTTTTTAACATTGGAATCCTCAAACATAGGTAAACTGTATATTTGGTAAACATAGGATCAGAGATCCTCTACCCTCTGCACCTGTCTTTTCCCTCTTTTTAGATCTAAAAAAACAATTACTGTATACATTTTAAAATATACATTGACTTGTGGTTCTGGACCAGATAGTGTGAGCACACGGTACCCTATTTCACCCACTAACTATGGATTAATTAAGCTGGACTAACACATGTAAGCCAAGTAACAAAAGATTCTGAAGGTAGATAAAAGCAGATAGACTAAGTAAGAATCTCAGGAGTTATAGAACAACTCAGCATAGAGTCTATTAAGTAATTAATTAACTAATTATATTTTGCCTCATATTCATCTTGCCCTAGGTACTGGAGCAACCAAAAGTCTGAACTGCCAATAGAAAAAGACAAAAAACACTTCTAAATAAAATTTCTCTATCAAGGGAATTAGAATCCTGTAAGACAGAACATTTTTTAGTTTATCTGCTCTAATAGGAGAGTACCAGAAAAGCAATGGTGCTGCACCCCATCCTTGCTGGCATATAGATATCAAACACTGCAGGATGAAACCCAATGGACTCTGTTTAAGCTATACTGAGTGCCAGCAAAAAAGATACACCACCGTTCCCACCGTCACTGGCAGCTAAGGTAGTTCTAAAGGTAAAGATCTCTCTTGGCTCTTCCACCTCTCCACCAGGTGAATACCAGTAAAAAGAAAGAGACTTGCCTAGTCCCAACCAAGGGATAGTAACGACACTGGGAAATAGAACTCTGGCAAGAACGAAGGAAAGTTAAAATCTCAGATTTGTAGACAGAACCTCAAAAAGGAAACCAGTGGGAAATATAGGCTGGGCTAGGGAAGAATCTCAAAAGCTGTGAGTTGGAGAAAGGATGCTTTAAATTTAAAACCAGTATGTCAAGATTTGTGTTCACTCTACAGATGGACATGCATAAAATTAACTTGCATCAGCATGGAAAATATTTCAAACACTGAAATTGAGTTTAAAACCCAAGGGTCAGGTTTCAGATCTTGGTACTATAAAATAATAAATGTGTCATAATACCACTGCAGAATCTTTATATACTAAATAGATATTACAACTACAACCAGAAGGAAACTGCTAAGAGATATTTAGTCTAAACCTTGACTGATTGCTGTCTATCAAAACAACAACAATAACAGAAATCACTACTATCCAGACAATTTTAATAGGACCCAGAATCACATGACATAGTATTGCAAATAACAAAATATATACCAAAGTATATATATATATGGTAGCTTTGGGGTTGGTTTGCCCTTGTTTATCTCATTCTTCAAGGTATGATATTAGATAAATGGTGAATTTGAGATTTTTCTAAATTTTTGATAAGGGCACTTAGCACTATTAACTTTCTTAACACTGCTTTAGCTGTGTCCTAAGATTCTGATATTCAGTATCATTGCTCTCATTAGTTTCAAAGAATTTCTTGGTTTCTGCCTTAATTTCACTGTTTACCCAGAAGTCATTCGGGAGCAGGTTTTTTAATTTCCATGTAATTTTATGGTTTTGAGCAATCTTCTTAGTATTAATATTTATTTGTATTTCATAAATACAATAATTATTTCTATTGTCTGAGAGTGTGGTTGATATATAGATAGATAGATAGATAGATAGATAGATAGATAGATAGATAGATGTATATATATATAGAGAGAGTTTGCTGAGAATTATTTTATGGCTGAGCATGTGATTGATTTTAGAGTGTGTATTATATGAAGATGAGAAGAATGTGTATTCTGTTGTTGAGTGTTCTGTAGATGTCTGTTACGTACATTTGGTAAAATGTCAAGTTTAAGTCCTGAATATCTAGTTAGCTTTTTGCATAGAATATCTGTGTCATACTGTCAGTGGGGTGTGGAAGTCTCCCATCATTATTGTATGGTTATCTAAGTCTCTCCATAGCTCTCTAAACACTTGCTTTATGCATTTTGGTGCTCCAGTGTTGGCTACATATATATTTAGAATATACATGCATATATATTCTATTTTAAGTCAACAATAAGACATAAAGGTCTTCTTGTTGAATTGAACCCTTTATTATTATGTAATGTCCTTTCTTGTCTTTTTAAAAAATCTTTGTTGGTTTAAAGTCTGGTTTTGTTTAAAACTGGAATAGCAACTTTTGCTCTTTTTGATTTACCGTTTGCTTGGTAGATTTTTTTCCATCCCTTTACTTTGAGGCTATGGGTGGCACTGCATGTGTGATGGGTTCTCTGAAGACAATATACAGTTGGGTCTCATGGCTTTTTCCAACTTGCCACTGTGTGTGTTTTACTTGAGGTGTTTAGCCCATTTATGTTCAAGGTTAGTATTGATATGTGTGGATTTGATCCTGCCATTGTGTTGTTAGCTGGTTGTTTGCAGGCTTGACTGTGTAGTTACATTATAGTGTCAATAATCTATGTACTTAAGTGTGTTTCTGTGGTGGCCAGTGACAGCTTTTCATTTCCATGTTTAGAACACTCTCTAGGACCTATTATAAGGCAGGTCTGGTGGTAACAAATTTCTTTAGCATTTGCTTCTCTGAAAAAGGATTTTATTCTTCTTTTGCTCAGGAAACTCAGTTTAGCTGAATATAAAATTCTTTGTTGGAGTTTATTTTCTTTAAGAATTCTGAATATAGGCCCCCAATGTCTCCTGGCTTCTAGGGTTTCTCCTGAATTGTCTGCTGTTAGCCTAATGGGGTTCCCTTTGCAGGTGACTTTTCCCTTCTCTCTGCCTTTAATATTTTTTCTTTTACATTGACCTTGGAGAAACTGATGACTATGTGTCTTGGTGACGGTCATCTCATACCTTAGTTCATAATAATTCCCTGATTTTCTTGAATTTTAATATTTACCTCCCTAAAAAGATTTGGGAAATTTTTGTGTCCAATATCCCCAAATATGTTTTGCAAGTTGCTTGCTCTCTGTCTTTCTCATACAGGGATGCCAGTGATTCATAGGTTTGGTTTCTTTACACAATCCCATATTACTTGATGGTTTTGTTCACTCCTGGCAGTGGCAGGGCAGAGAGGTACACCTGCATACATGTGTCAGCAAAGTGCTAGGGGGAAGCTGTGAGTAAGCATATGCTGATAAAGCGATGGAGGAGGCTGCATGTGTGCATGTCAGTTGAAGCTCTCTGATGGTTAGGTGGAGTCTTTTGGCAAAGGAGCTAGAGTAGGGCTTCTGGTATGTGCCCTGTTTAGGTATCTGAGGTTGCACTGTAAGTGGGTGTGGCCAGGCAGGGACCCTAGAAGAGACTGGCAGACAACTGGGCACTCAGATCAGGTTGGTCTTATACCAAGGGCAACCATCCATCTCTGTTCAGGTCCAACAGTCAACAAAGGTCAAAACCAGCTAGAGGAGCATGGTGAGCCTCAGGGGATGCACATCCTTGGCTATGCTCCACTGCAGCTGTTTCCATGCCAAACCCTCTGGTCTCTATACAAGCTAGAGTCCTCTCCTGCAAAATCTCTAAGCAATTTTCTTGTCAGCTCAAATATCTGTGTGTATTATGGGGTCTCATGCAGGTAGGATTCCAGAAGTCTGTGGTGAGAGTGGATCAGTTCCTGCCTACTTAACTCATCCATTCCCCTGGAATTGTTGGGGACCAGGAACAACTACTGGTGCTCCATGCAAGCTTCCCAGTTTCCTCTCCCTTCAATTTGGGTTCTGTGTCCTCCCTCCTTCCACTCACAATGCCCTCCTTCAGAAGATCTGCTTGGCGTGTACTAGTCTTCTTGAGGGTTTGGTCTCTCGGATCAAAGGACATACTCTTGATGGCTGCCTCTAGTAGGTCATCTTGGCTCTTTTCTCTCCTAGGATTTTTTTTTTTAATTGCAGTGAAGGCACAAAACAAAAAGTTACATCTAAACTACTTTTAATTGTACAGTCCAATGATAATAAATGTATTCATAATTATATGTAACCATTATTATCATCTATCTCCAGGTGGTAATTTATTCATCTTTTAAAACTAAAACTTTATATCCACTAAACAATAATTCTTTATATATATTTGGAAATATTTCTAGAGATCTTTCTACCATTGCATTTTTTTCAGAAGACATACTTTGCATGATTTGAAACTTTTAAATGTGAGGCTTATTTTATTGCTCATAATATTATCTATCTATATAAATGTTCCATGTGCACATGAAAATAATGTGTATTCTATTGTCATTGGATGAAGTGTACTCTATTGATTTAAGTCATGCTGGAGAATGGCACTATTCATCTCTTTATATATTTACTAAATTTTTATTTGTTCTATCAATGATTAACAGAGCATGTCTTTGTCCATTTGGACTGCTTTAACAAAATACCTTAAACTGAGTGGCTTATTTATTCTTCACAGTTTATTTCTCACAGTTCTGGAGGTCCAATATCAAAGCAGCTGCAGATTCAGTGTCTGGTGAGAGCAAAATTCCTGGGTCATATATGGCCATCTTTTCCCTGTGGCAGAAAGGGCAAAGCAGCTCTCTCAGGCTTCTTTTATAATGGCACTCACTGCACTCATGAGAGCTCCACCCTCCTAACCGAATTAACGCCCCTGTCTCACCTCCTAATACCATAACCTTAGGGGTTATGACTTCAAACTATAGATTTTATGGAACACAAATATTCAATTCATATCAGAGAGATAGTGACATTTGTTACCATAATCATTGATTTATCTATTTCTGTTTGCAGTTGTTCTGGGAATAGGGATGCTATCTTTCTTGATTACATTTCAAAGGGATGGCATCCAAGTCCTTGAGAAAGACATTCCTGAAATGTAAAACTGGCAAGAGTGTGGAAGAAGATTTACATCTCCAAAGAGCAGAAAAAGAATTTACGAGTGCAAGTTTTCTAAATGAAATGTTCTGAGAAAAGTTAGGTCAGGGCCCTATAGTAAGAAAATTTACTCAAGGTGAGGGGAATCTTAAGGCAGTCTTGGTTTGTGTAACTATTTTGTCATTTCAGTGGTAGTTTTAGTATACATCTAGAACTCATCACAGTGTACCTTTGAGTGATATCATAACCCTTTCATCTATAGTATAAGGAAGTTGTAACAGCGTATTTTCATTTCCCTATTCCTGTGCTTTGTGCTACTGGTGTCACACATTTTATTTTATGTATGTAGTAAACCACATACTGCATTGCTATTTAAACAATTTTAAGAAGTACTTAATTTTTACAAATTGGATACTTGTGTACATAGTTAACATTCCCATTGTTCCACGTTCCTTTGTGTAAACCTGCGTTTTGACCTGGTATCATCTCCCTGCAGCTTAAAGGACTTTCTAGAACCTACTGGTAAGATTAATCTGCTGATTTCTTTGAGATTAGGGAGAGTTTATTTTGCTTTGTTTTTTACTTCAGTACCTTTTTTTTCTCCATGAAATGTCCATTCTACTGATAATCTTATTCAGTGTTCAGTATAGTTTTTTTAAATTGTATTAATTATAATTTTCATCTCTAGCACATCAATTTGTGTACTCATTTTCAATATCTCCAGAATCTTTTTGTCTCAGAACTTATTTAATGCAGTTAAAATAACTATATCAATGGCTATTTATGTTACTGGTCTTTTAATTCTAACATCTCTGTCATTTCCAGGCTTGTTTTGATTTGATGACATTTTTCTTATTTTTACCAGTTTTCATTTTTCTGCTTTTTTAGAATGCCTGTTATTTATTTATTTATTGGGGGTTGCCAAAAACTTTTATTACTTTATTGGTTATTGGATATTTTTTGTATTCCTAACACTATTCTTGAACATTGCCTGGTGTAGTTATTTGGAAACTTGTCTTTTCACATACTGCTTTTAATATTTATTAGGTGAGATCCTTGCTCTGTCTCTGAAAATCATCCTTACTCCTGTTACTAGCTTCTTCTGAGTACTTGGTTTAATGCCCTGTGTATCACATTCTGTCTATTCAAGAGAAACAAGCCTGGTGTGAGCACTGGAGATTGTTTCCTCTGCTCCTCTAGGATGGCTCTTTCCCTTGCCTTAGGTTATTTTCTCACAGTGTGCACTGATTAAATTTCAGATGAATACTCAAGGGGGGCCATCTTCAGGTCTCTGGAGTTTTCTCTATTTGCACATCTTTCCTCTAAGGCACTCTGTCTTTCTTAGTCTAGTTGTCTTGGTCTCAATGTTCTCTCAGCTCCATCTCTTAAACCTAACATGTTTGCCAGGCTCTGGTGTTTCCTTCCAAATACGAACGGCTAGGAACTCTCCTCAGGATTTAATTTTATGGCTTATTTAACTTTTCTCATGATGATTATCCTTTATTTCCTGATATCCTATTAATTAATATGTAATGTCCAGTGTGATGGCTGATATCTTGCAAACCACTCTCTCTAATATTTTGTCCATTTTTGTTTTGGCATTGTTTCAGGTGGCAGGTTAACCCATCATGGCTAGCAGCAGAGATTCAGCTGCATTACTGTTCTTGAAAAAAAAATGCAATGTAATCCATTTTACTTAATTTTCCATTAATAATTTCCAGGCTGGGTGAAGAAGATATGTTGCCACCTAAGAGAGGAAACTCTGCTATTAATATACTAACCCAAAGTAATATACAATAATTTTATTTATTAGTAAAATACTGATGGCTTTGATCTTGCTATTAACTGATTTCTTTCAGAAAGCTTCCTATAATGTGCTTAAATGCCTAAAATATTGTTTCATATATATAATCTTTTGATAAAGAAATCCACTGTATCAGAACAAAATGTTGGCATGTTTGATTTACCCAATTTTATTGTGAATGATGCATTGCTTTAACAGAATACACAGCACTGCATTTATAAGATAAGTCAGGTTCTATTTGAAATAAGTGACCTGAGTCACAAAAGAATTGGAATCATTCCATCTGATTCCTGATCGATAATATTACCAATGGATTTTGTTGTATTCTGACTCAACTACCTAACTCTGTCCACATAAAATTACATAAACAACATTTAAAGTTATTTTTAATATTATTATTCATATCAATCTTCCTATTAACATGGGAAGAATGACTAACCTTTCACAACATAAATGACAATGTCTTACATATTGAGACTGGAATATATCAGGAACAAAGATTTAGTCTGAGCATTGGCTTGAAAAACTTGTTTCAAGAAATGTCAAGTAACACTAATAAAAATAATTTCTGATGGGATCAATTATTTTCATAAAGCATAGTTTCATAAATTGTTTATAAATTGAAACAGTTTTAGTTAAATATACATAAACTTCAACTCGTTATAACAATATGTGCATTTTTACTTAAAGGGAAGAAACAGTACACTGTTTCTAATCTGAAAATTCTAGCCACAACCTCGCCTAGATCACAGCTTTCCTCAAGGAAAACAAAGTGGCATACCATTGTGTATATAAAGCACTATTTCCACATGTAAGCAATGGAATGGCATTTTGAAAGAAAATTGTTATTCATCTTGATCTACATCTTTTAGACAAGTTCAATCTCAGAGGTAGATATTGCTTAAAATACTTTCTCCAGTTTCTCTGGAGGCTTCCTTTTGAAGGTTAGGTGAATACCAAAATGTTACCCTTTGTTTTTCTTTTGATATATATGTGTATCATGAGATCCCACATATTCTACTTTGAAGCTGTGCTTTCTGCTGTTTCTGGGCTGCTTGTATCCTCTTCTAGTCCAGCTTGCTTTTGACTCTTTTCAACTTTTTCTTTCAGCTCTTTATCTGTGTAATTCCTTGGAGTCTTATGCTGAAAGACATGAAGACATGACTTGACTGCCAGCTTTAAAAAGTCACAAATGAAATGAGCTCAGGAACTTGATATCCTGACACCTCCTAAATGCAGTTTTGGCAGTCAATTACGTAAGCCCGTGAGGACCTGGTAAAGTAAGAAAGTTATAGGAAATAGTGACTGGAATATCAGAAAAGAGACTCAATATTAATTTAATGGATTTGCATTATTGATTTTGTTCCTTAGCATATGCTTCAAGGAAAGTGAAATCTATTATTCTATAACAGTATTTTGAAATCCAGTTACAAACCATATCATAGTAAAATTCCTGGAATATAACTTGAGAGGATATATTTTGATGAATTTAACATCAAAAGTAAGAAAAAGGTATAGTTCAATGATAAACTTTGAGCTCCTAAATTCTGGAGGCTAACTTACAAAAAATATTCTATAATTAAAATCAGTAATTAATAGTATATGTATCATTTAACATGTTAATTAATAGCCAGAGTTAACCCCTGCACACTATGGTATTGTTATCTTAGTGAGTCATAGAATGCAAGCATAATAAATAACTGTACATTTAGCATAATAAATTTGTAAAATAAGTTCTTCAAACATCGTTCTTTGGCACTTTAAAAATGATGCCAACTGCATATGGAATATTTAATGAAGTCTTCTTGTAAGAATACAGCAACTGAATTTATCAAAGGATTTAAAAGATTTTTTTAAAAAAGAAAGCTCAAAGCAAAAACAAAATGTGTCAGGTCTGTGCAATATATGATAATTGGAAAACTCAGGGAAAATTAAGGAAAAGTCTGAAATTGCTAAATTTACATAAATAATCCTGGGCACAGCAAAGGCTTAAAATATTTGATGGTCCTTTTGAGGTTTTGCCTCTAACTACCCCTGTGTGTACCCTACCTTCTCAGTTGGCAGGACCAAGCATGAACTTAGGGCAGTTTGCTGTATTTAAGTTTACGTATGCCTCTCTTGACTACAAAAAAAAAAAAAAAAAGGTGCATATAGCCTTAAAAGTGCAAGAGATCTTGAAGATCTTAAATCTGTCCCTAGAACCAGATTTTATTCCATCACCCACCCACTGTGTAACATGGGATAAGTAGTTGACTTCAACAAATGTTGGTGTTCTCATCTATCATACAAAAGTATTTATAGAATGAAATACATGATGATGTGTATATAAATAATATGTGCATAAACACACAATGTGCATTACAATATCTCATGTTGTACTGGATATATGCATGCCATCTGCATGTTTAATTCCTCCTTTGTGATTCCAAATTAAACATTTCAAAAGGACCTCCCACTACATCTACTGACCAATTTACATCCAGTTACAGTATTTTGTTCATTTCCCAGTTGTACCCAAAACTATAAATCTAAATATTTCTATGTACTATTTATGATCTTCATTCTGAAGGCTAAATATTGAATTCTGAAAAGTATAACTATTTACTGGCTCACCATATTAAAGGGAATAAAATTTTACTAGTAACATTTTCAAAAATTCCCTATGAGGACTCCATAACACAATTTTGGCTTGCATTCTGCCATAGCATATACCTTTTTTACTTAATTATTTCCCTTTTTATTTATTTTTTCATAGCAGAGATGTTTAAACTTGCCTAGATGCTTAGTGGATGTTAGTAACATCCAGACAGAACAAAAACTATAAAAGCTTAGTGACAAATAGCAGAATCTTCCAAGGACTCTTTCTTTATAGAGCATCCAGTTGGGAATGCATCCCACTATCATTTAACTGGCACTTTCAGAAAGCTAGAACATTTTAAGTTGGTTGTCCAAAGCTGCTATAGCATAGATTTAATTAGCAATGGTGGGATAGCTTGCCTGATTAACTTGTCCACAGATAACTAATGCATGCTCTGGAAAAACATATATAAACAACTGATTGAAGGTTAAAGAGAGGCTTAATGGGCCACTAAAAAAGGTAGGAATTGATGAAAAGCGGTTGCTAGAGGAAGGGGAACTGTACTGAGTGAGATGTGCCTATTTATGTCTTCTTTCCCAAGAGAAAATCCAGTCCTCACTCTGTAATATGACGGCATAGAGCACAAATCCCTGTCTGATCATTGAACTGTACATGGAGGGAACTTTAATTTTTCTAAAACAGCTGCATCCAGAAGTCTAAAAGGAAAAAGTAGAGATTTTAGTTATAGCCCACCAGAGGAGAGATAGACTTTGGAATTGGAATTAAATAGAGTTACTGACATCTAGAACAAAAGTCAACACTACTGAAAGGAAGATGACAGAAATGAATTATCTACAATTATATCATCTACAATTATAAATCCTGTATGTCTATAGAAAATGATAGAAAAATGATAGAAATATGAATAAAGAGAATAAAAAATTTGTGAATGATAATGGAAACAACAAGAGCTATATGGTAATTCTAGAAATTAAAATACACTATGTGAAATGAAAACTTGAACTTATTTTCTTAATAACAGGGTATACAGGGAAGAAGAATAGGTTAGTGGACTTGACACAAAACAATAGAATTATCTGATCTGAGGAACAGAAAAGTGAAGGAGTTTTGAAGAAATAAAAAGGGTTTCAATGGCCAGGAGACAAAATAAAAGGTCTAACTAATTTTTATTTGATGTTTTGAAATGAGAAGATCAAGAAAAAAGGCAGAAAATACTTTGTAATATGTTGGAAAGTTAAAAAATTTTGTATAAAATATTTACTTATAAGATCTAAGTGGACTCTAAACTGGAAAATGCAAAGCTATATCTAGGTATATTACAAAATAAAGTTGCTGAAAACCCAAGATAAAGAGGAAATTCTTTGGGAGGGAAAAACTGAAAACATAGGTCAATTTGCATATAGGATAACAAAGCTATAAATATCAGCTTATTTCTTGTCAAAAACAATAGAGGCCAAAAGGAGATGTAGCAATTTCTTTAATTCCTAAAGAGAAATGTAAACCTAGAAATCTATTTCCAGTTAAAATATCATTCAATAATAATGGAAAACTGACAAGATCAAGGTATTATCAGATAAAAACTGCAGTCATAGTTGAAGATTTTAAGAAGCTTCTCAGTATCAGACGGAACCACTAGAAAAAAAGATAGAGAAGGTAAAGAATATCTAATCAACACTACCAAATGTCAAAGAGAAAATTCACATTTTTAAGTAAACTTCAAATATTCATCAAAAACAGAATAAATGTTGGGCCATAAAATGTCTCATTGATTTTTGAAAGATTTTAAGTGTGCAGAGTGTGTTTTCTAGTGAAAATGGAATTACGTTAGAAATCACTAACAATGAGATACCAAAAAAGCTTCCTGAAATAATTGGAGAATTTAAAATGATAACTTCTACCTTGATGAAAGTTTATAGACACTTGAAAACAATGTGTATTTTCCTCTTGTTAAGTGGAATGTCAGTTAGGTCAAGCTGATTAATAATGCTGTGTACATTTTTTATATCCTTACTGACTGTCTATTAGTTCTACCAATAGGCAGTTATTTATTATTAACTGAGAAAGAACATTAATATTCCTAGCCATAATTGTGAATTAGTCTGTTTCTCCTTTCAGTTCAGTTTTTGATTCATGTTTTTTGAAGCTTTATTAAAATGTGCATATTCACTTAGGATTTTTTTTTTCCTTAGCCCTCTTGATAAGTTGACTGCTTTATCATTATAATATTACCCTCTTTCTTCCTGGCTACATTTCTTGTTCTAAAGTCCATATTATGTGATATTAATATTAGCCTCTTCAGGTTAATTTTGATTAGTGTTTTTATGGCTTTTTCTTTCCCATCTTTTGGACATTTTATCAGTCAGGTTTACAATGTAATAATTTATGTATAGTTAACATTTGGTGTTTTTAGTAGAAAGTCTCAGGGTTTTAACAAATACTTGGAGCCATGCAACCACTACAGCAATCAGGGCATAGCACATTTCCATCATCCCCAAACACCCCACACGCCAAGTTACAGTTTTTTTGTCTTGCCTCAATTCCTGGCAAAGTCCGATATTAATTGTCATTTAGAATGCTGTGTAAAGGAGATGATATAGAATTTACTTTTTGTGTCACAGTTCTTGCATTTAACATTTTTTTAAATTTTATCTCTATTACTGTATGTATAAGTAAGTCATCTTATTGCTAAGTAGTATTTAATTGTGCAAATTTACCAGATCAGTTGATGGGCATTTGGGTTGCTTCCAGTTTTCAGCAATTATTAATAAAGCTGCTATGAACATTTTTACATGCCTTGCTTGAACTTATGTTTCTATTTCTCTTGAGTAAATGTCTAGAACTGAGTATGTTGGGTCATATGGTAATTGTGTGATGTTATAAAATACTATCCAATATTCTTCACAGTGCTTCTAACTATGCATTTATGTCACTAATGAATGCATCAGTTAGTTTGTATCTTCACCAGAACTTTAAAAATAACCCCGGTAAAGGTATGTTCTGTTTTCTCATTTCATTTTCCTGATGACTATTTATATTGGCCATATTATGCTTGGTTGCCTAGCATCTGTTTACAATTTTTCCCATAAAAAAACTAAATTATTGTTTTATTACTGAATTGTTGACATGTTCTGTGTGTTCCGGATACAAGCCTATTATCAGGCATGTGTTTTTTAAAATATTATTTCCAGTTAATTTCTTAGGACTGCCTTTTAAAGTATAAATTTTAAAAAACATTGATTCACAGTTAAGTTTTGAAATAAAAAAAATGTTTATTCTCCAAGTTTATATTTGTTGTTTCACAAATATTTTAGCCATTCTATGTCCTATAAACTTCTATATGCAAAACACTGGGGAGAGAACATGCCAAAGATCTAAATAAATGGGAAATAGCGCATGTAAATGAAATTAAATTCAAATAAAATCTTAGGAAGCATTTATGTGGAAATTCACAAGCTTGATAAGCATTTTTATTTCACATTCCTTTCTTATCACACTGGCTGTGACTTACAGTGAATATTGAATTCTAATGGGGAGAATAAATCTCTTTGACTTGTTTCTAATTTGGGGAGGAGAACGGATGTAGTTTTTCAACATTAGGAATTATGTTTTCACAGATGCACTCATCTGACTAAAGAATTTCTTCTTATTTCCTAGTTTGAAAGGTTTTGTTTTGTTTTTAATCATGATTGCTATGTTTACTTTTGTCAACCGTTTTTCTAAATGTATAATGATTATAATAGAAAGAGATGATAGAGAGATGATAGATAGATAGATAGATGATAGATAGATATACATAGATACATAGGTAAGATGTTTTTCATTTAGTTTATTGCTAGGGAGATTTAACCACTTGATTGTCAAATGTTGAAGCTGCCTTGCATATATTCGAGAAACCACACTTAGCCATAAGATATTTTTCCAATTAATGTATTTCCAGATTCTTGACAACATTTTTTAAACTATGTTTGCATCTAAATTCATGAGATATGTATATATCTATATTTTTCTGCTCTTTTTTGTCTTCCTCCCTTTCTTTCTCTTTCTCTTCCTCTTATTTCCTACTCCCCCCTCCCCATGGTCTGATAATCAGGATACTTTTTCTAGTATTTGAGAATTATAATAGACTTGGTCATTTCAGTCATGGTTTTAGATCAACTCAAGTCTATTGTTAGCTCTTCTTTCCTTCCAACGGTGGAGTGTGGATGAAGCAAGAGTATGTATCTTAGTTCCATAGCCTAATGGGGGAAACCTTAGTGGCATTGTCATTAATATTGGTAACAAGTCAATGTTACCCACCATCTCTGTTATTGGTCAAGATTGTTTTGTAGGACACTTAATGCCCCCCCGCCACATCTTGTACTTCTTTTCCTCTTCACCCTACAATTGCCAAAAAGTATTTGTCCTTTTCTTTTGACCTTTATTAACTTCCCCCAAGTAAATTAATTTTGGCAACTACTTCTTCAAAGTACATGTAGTTTAAAGTCATTCCCCTATAGTCCATAGTCTAATCATTTAGGGTACTTGTTCAGTATTTTCAGAATTATGATGTGCTAGCTTTCCAGTTCCGATTTCCTATAACTGAGATGGGATGGCAGAATAGCATAAGAAATTGTGTACGGATTTTTTAAAAAAAACTCACAGTAAATATGTTGTTTTGCCATATTTCAATTATGTCAGGGGTGTGGAATATGTGTTGTTTTCTTTTTCCCTTCCTATTTTGTTTTTGGAAGACAGTGAAAGAAGGGAGCTAAGCAGCTGCCTTTGTCTTCAGGTCCTCACAAGTCCCCATTATCTCTTAGATTATTTTAAATGCAAAAGAAAACAAATCTTTTGCCTTTTTTAAACTTTCAAAATTGTTTTCTTGAAGAAAATTCTTTAACTTTTTTTTTGTATTGCATGTCTGCTAGTAGATAAATTCTATCAGCTTTTGTTTGTTTAAAAAGGCTTCAGTTTATCTATGCATAGAATTCTAAGTTAAGGGAATTTTTATTTCACTGCATCATCTTCTAGTTTGCACCATGGCTAGCTAATAACCTACTCTCATTCTTTATCTTTGTGACACTGCATATAATTTGTATTTTGTTCCAGCCACCTTTAAGTTTTTCTATTTATTACTCATCTTACGCAATTGAATTTTGATATGGTTTTGAGTTTATGCCAAAATTTCAAATCATAAATTATATCAATATGTATCTAATTTATACGAATTTAGTATAACCTTTCTCTATAATAAATTCATAAAGTATTAAAAAGTTGATAAAAGTAAATTAGATTTTGTTGACAAAATCATATAATAGTGGAGTCTAGCGAATGCTATAGGTAAGTCTTCCATTCTTGGCTTTGCAATGTATTATGTATATAATCTTTGGAAAATAATTTATCCTCCTTAAATAAGTTACTTAGACAATCTTTTCCTGACCTCCTATATTAATCCCAGTTAACACTTTTTGTAATTTGTAATCATTTGTCTTATATATTCATTCATTCAAGCAGTATTTAATGAATGCAAGGTATGTGTCAGATCCTATTATATCATCTGTTGCTGACATTAAAGTGGACAAAACAGACAAAGATCTTATTTTTGTATATCCTATATTTAATTGTGGGAGAATAATAAAATAAGAATATGATATATATCAGATGTGTTTATGAAGAAAAGGCCTGAGTGATATTATAAAGTGTTGTACAATGCTATTAGGCAGCGTAATCAGAGATGAAAGGTAGGACATTGATGGTATTATGAGAATGAACCAGAGGACATTTCAAGAGAGACTGCTCAACAGAAAAGAAGGAGGAACTGCAAAAGGGCTAAAATTGGACATGTTATTACTTTAATGTATTCTCCCATCCTACTCCATAAATGTGAACTGTATGACTGTATGAACTGTGTGTCACTATATCCTTGCATTCACGGCAAGTTGATAAGTTAACTCTTAACTCATAATATTTGCAAATACAATTATGGCAAATAATTATTGTACACAGAGTTCAACTACAATTCAAAAGCAGCTTTAGACAATTGCAATAAAAGAAAATTCTAGGTACAGCTGCTGATATAAATTGTAGCAGATCATTTTTGTAAAACATTTTTGCACTTTCTAAAATAAGCATAAAAGCAATGAAAAATTCTTTGAAATAACACTAATTTCTAAAATTTTTAGTCATTTTGTTATTTTTCTGCCCGTTCTGTGAATTAGGGGAAAATGCTCACTTCATAGCAAATAATTACATTATCATCTATATAATAGACCTGTAAGCATTAATTACCTATGCTATATATTTTTAAAGCTTAATAAGATACTTTGCATTTTTATCATGAGCCAAGCATTATATACATATATATGTGTGTGTGTGTGTGTGTGTGTGTGTAGAATTCACAAGTAATATTATATAATAGATGTTATCCCTATTCTATTGTTGATAAGACTGAGGATTTAAAAAGTTATTTAAAACAAAGGTGATATAATTATCATGTATGTGTGTGACTGACTTTCATCTTCAGTTATTAAGACTATATTATTGTTTTGGTTCCACAGTGTCCCAACTCAAATCTCATCTTAAATTGTAACTCCTACAATTCCCATGTGTCATGGGAGGAACACAATGGGAGGCGATTAAATTATGGGCATGGGTCTTTCTTGTTCTTCCAATAGCAAATGAGTCTTATGAGATTTGATATTTTTAAAAACAGGAGTTTCCTTGCAGGAGCTCTCTCTTTGCCTGCTGCCACCCATGTAAGACACGACTTGCTCCTTCTTGCCTTCTGCCATGACTGTGAGGCCTTCCCAGCCATGTGGAACTGTAAATCCATTAAACTTCTTTTTCTTCCCAGTCTCAGGTATGTCTTTATTAGCAGTGTAAAAACAGACTAATACATTTACATATGTAGATTTATACTGATTTACAATATTGGTATATTCATTGAAAATGAAATATGTATTCAGTATATTAACAAAAACTTTATGTAAGTATTGCTATTGATGATATCACTACAAATATGACTTGCATAACAATTGCATTTCAAGCTAACCAATATTATTGTATAATGCCTTCTTTGAGTCTCAGACAATTTAGTAGAGTAGGTACAACAAACATTAAAATGCCAATTGTACAAACTATGTTCAAAAATGAGGTTGAGAAAAGTCCCATAGCAATTACATGGTACAGTAGTAATTTGAAATTTTCTAAACTTAGACTCGCAAGTCTCATCTGGTCAGGCTACATAGATAATACTAGTGATGTGAATGACATCACTTAAATTAAAATACAATTTTGTTTTTAAAAACATATATTTTAAATAATTCGTAAATCATATTTTTTATTATATGTTTAAAACCTAGTGTGGAAATCTTATAATCTTAGAAAGTGAATTATTTGTTGAAGGCAATGAATTTTGCTAGCCATAGCTTAGTTTTTTCAAGCTGTAGGGGAGGCCTTTGTGTGACATTCATTGTTTCCTGAGACTGACATATGATCTGGCCAGACTGCGCCTATTCTCATATTCCTAGGATTTATTTTAGTTTCATATATATAAATGTATGCAATAAAACTGATAACATTCCTGAAAATTAATGATTCTCTTGTTTATTAGGGGTAAATGGACAAACAAATCTGGAATATGGTACTAAGCATTATTTTGGTAATACAATTTTTTGAATTTTTTGGTATCAACAAATACTGAGTACAAAATCCTTCAAAGACAACAAAGATAATGGCATGTCTCACAGAAAGAATGCCAAATCCTCTTTAGTCAGTAGTTAAGTATGTAAATGTGAATAAGGTACAATATAATTTACAACAGATTTCAAGTTCTTAGGGTTTTATTACATTCCCAATCCATGGAAATATTTGCTTATAGATATATTTCAAATTGCACTCATGTTAGGGAAAATTATTTTCCTGACCAAAATCAAAGTGGCAAGTAGATTCTTTTTGCACTAGCAATACAAAACATAAAATAATACTGCATTTTGCTATTGTCTTTTTATTCAACAAATAATAATTTTGGAACTCTGAGGAACTATAGTGGAACAAAAATAAATGACACATTCTTTACCTTCAAGAAATTTTTCACTTCCTTAGATTTTCTAGTTAGTTTCTCAATTTTAGCACAAAGTGATGTATTTTAGGCCTGTGATATTCCTTTTCTTTGCATATTTCTCTTCACTGAAAAATACATACATTTGGTAATGTTAACAAATCATTGATTAACTCCCGCTGCTGAATATAGAATAAACTACCTAATTTTATTGAAAATGAGATAATTCAATAATAGGAAGATTCAGTAGCCTCCCATCTATTGAAAATGGTATGTTTGCAGGGAGTCAGTTGTCAATTGATGGAGGAACCTACATTCGAAAAAAGTCTTTGTCTACTCTCTACACAATTTGGTTTTGAACACTGATTTGGTTATGCATTCCTCACTGAAGTCCTCCTGTCTCAGTCCTCCATGTAGCTGGAACAATAGGCACAGGCCACCATGCCTTGCTAATTTTTTAATTTTTTATAGAGGTGGTGTCTGCTGTGTTGCCCAGACCTATCTTAAACTCCTTGACTCAAGCAATCCTCCTGCCTCAGCCTCCCCAAATGCTACGATTACAGGCAAAAGCCACCGGACCTGGCTATTTTATTTATTTATTTGTTAATTTATTTTGTGAAAACAAGTTTCGCTATGTTGCCCAGACTGGTCTTGAACTCTTGGCCTCCAGATATCCTCCTGCTTTGACCTCCCAAAGCATGAGGATTGCAGGTATGAGTCACTGCACCTGGCCCTCCTCAGAGTCTTAATACTTATTAGGTCAAAATGTTGTCTTAGAGCTGTTAAAGAGGAACTATTTTAAAGAATATGCTTAAGATGGAAATCTTCTGCCTACTCTCCTTTATCAGTTTCCATGCGTGTTTAAGGTTAGAAATTAAAGAGGTCTACTTAGCATATATCTGAAGCAATATAACTACTCTACGAATTTTGGCCCACCTCACAAGGAAATACACTAGGATTTAGAAAAATGCTTTGAAGTGGCAAAATGTAGACACTACCTGGACTTTTACCTTTCATGTTGAATTGACTAGGAATTGCAAAATGATGGTTTCAATAGGAAAGTCAAGAACAAATCTCATCTATCTAATTATTATTAATCATATTATTTAGAAAAACACCTCTTCATTTGCATACTATTCCAGGTTTGGATTCTAATTTCACCATTCTAGGAACTCCTCACCTCCTAAAATTTGTCTAGATGGTTTCTTAATTTTAGCACAAAGTGATGTATTTTAGGCCTGTGATAATCTTTTATACTTAATGCTAGTCTACATTAGTTAATCTCACATCTGTGAAATGAAGATAAAAAAACTACTCAATAAAAATTTGATACAATGAAATGATTAGCATCTATATAAAAAGTGCTTAGATAAGTGGCTGGCACTTAAGGGTATACACACAAGTATGAATATATGTTTAGGTGTGTATATTTGTGTATAACAAACATGTATATATATGTTACTATTACTGAAACTACTATTGTCACTGCTACAATCAGTACAGTGATACTGCACTGATTAGCTACCTAGCTGAATACTTCATTAATCACTATTTTGCACAAAATTTTTAATTTCGTTTTTCATAGAATTGTTAATATATCAATGCCAGTCTGCACTACTGTGGAATAACTGATGTCCTTATTTTACTGCTGATAAAACAGAGGTTCAGAAAAGTTATTTAATATAATTATATTATCTCCCTTAATTGGCTGCAAATTTCTTGAAGGAATAAATAAAATTTTCTACTTTGTTTGTTTTTATACTTAATAACCTTCTAAGGACACAAAAAGGACCCAAAATCTTGCATAAAGACTAAGCAGGAAAATATTACAGTGAGTCTCACTGTTTCAATCATTGTGCTGGGGATTTTATGGTTATTTCATCTAATTATTTTAACAATTATTGAAGCAACTATTTTTAGGCACATTTTAAAGATAAGAAAACTGGACTTCAGTAATTTTTCTCAAGCTTGCAAACCTAGCACATAGCATAGCCTAGTTTGCAGCATATTTTATTCTTATTCCATATTAATATTCATTGTTCTTTTCACACATTATCATTGCCAAATCTGCCTAATTGAATTAGTGAATACGTGCAGACTCTATGTCAAAAGATTCACACTTTCCTATGCTTTTATAACAAAGGTTTTTTTTTTTTAAATTTAGGACTTTTTAGAAAACGAGAGTCAACACTGTAGATAATAAGAATGATATTTGGATCATACCATCTACAGTAAAGAAAAATGCTCAAATTGTGGTTTATTATGCCTTGTATTCAGAAGCCTCAAAAAGAGGAAATATAGTAAAATAGATCCTTAAATGTGGTTTAAGAAGTAACATCCTTTGAAATAGTTGTTTTGTGTAAGATACTAAAATTAAATAATTCTTGGCTAATTTGATATTTAACTCTTTGTTTAATCCATTCAGGGTTTACCAGATAATTAATCATTGTTCTTTTTTTTTTTTTTTGTATTCATGTACTTGATAATAATAGTAAAAATGAAAGAATCATTAGAATTTGATTACTAGATTTCCAGAGTTTTGGGTCTTAAAATTCCCTAGAACTTGTGAATGTTACTTTTGATGAAGTAACAAAAATATATTTTGGAGAAAATTATATTAAAATTGTATTCTATTAAAGCCAAAAGCTAGTCTGAAAGGAATGTCGTTATGTTCTTATATTCAAAAATTATAACTGACATGATAAACTGAAAAACTTAAACTAGAAATAGAGAAAATAATAAGCATATATATGATTTATACTTGATAAAAATTTACGTTAAAACTCTTACACACAAATATCAGACACATGCACACACACACACACACTCACACACACTCACATTTGCATCATTTTAATGTAAATACAAGTGAATGAACAGAAAACATGCAGGATGACATTCATAAAACATCTTCTGAGTACCCAGAGAGCTCTAAGTAAATTGGAGAACCTGGCAAAATTTTTCACATATTTTAATTAATATTCAGTAAGTTAGAAATAAACAAGATTTTGTTTAGTTTCTTTAATAAGGCATTATAAATCTAGTATACTACCTTATCTCAGGCAACAGAAACTATTTCTATTTGAACATGGGTACATGCATGTAACATTTTACTGTTATGAGGTTCACTAATACTTTATATAATTATGGAAGTAAAAAACTGACACATAAAAAATATGTTATATTGCATTTACTACTCTTTATACTGGTAATAAACATATCAACTTTATAATTCCTACTTTCCAGTAACGACTCAGACATCAGTTGATTGTATGCCGAAGACTTGCAAAAAATACAGTCACTTTAGATCTGTATTTCTTCTCACTGAGAAATTTTTCTCCTCTGTTGTTCAAAACTACTTGTATTTTTGTATAAATTCTTAAAAGGGCCAAATAATAGACTTTTACAGTATATGTATTAATAATTAGAAAACTAAATATTTAATTATATTTTCCATCTTCCCTGAATGTCTTGAATTACTATTTTTTATTTTATTACTTTCTACTCAAATTACTCTTTTATTATCTAAATTGCCAAAAAGCTAGTTAAAAATATTGTCTTTAAAATTGGAAAAATAATAGAAAATGTTATCAGAAATAATTAAAGAAATATCTTTAAACCCATGAATTTTTTTCTGAGATATAATTTGAAGATATCTGATTTATTTTCAAGGAACAGCATGAAATGTTTTATGATGTACTTAGAGCACATTTTAAAATACTAATTGCAAGAGGAGAAATTTCAGTGACTTTCAGTTATTTAAATCAGAAAGTTTAGTAGACCACGACTAATATTATTTATACTAGTGAAATCTTGGTTTGACATTTCCATGGGAGACATTAGTATTTCATGTACTGATCAAAGAAATACCATCCTAGTATTGTACAAGACGTTGGGCTGCCTTTCTGTAGCAAATTATTAAAGAGTAGTCAAGTTTTGGGGAATTTTGAGCCCACTACTCTGACATTAAATCGTGGCATTTCACTTGTGTGTTTGATCAGCTATTGAAGTAACAAAGTTTATGAGGTGTAAATGATAGATTTTGCTTCATATTAAATAAGTATATATTTTTTCTAAACTTAGGAAGAATTACATTAAATATTGTCTGGCAAAGTATGGCATCAAGACCCATGTCATGTTAGAAATAAGCTATTTCTATGACCAAAAATCGTATTAGGAGACAGTGACAAGAGTATTTAAACCCTTACTGAAATTCAAGGATATAAATTTTCTTAAATTGTTACTGTTTTTATCCCTTTTCCCAAAACATTTTATTTTCAATTTTTTAGTAGCCTTTTTATTATCTTTCTCTGATTGGCATTGACTATTTCCTTACTGAACAAATATAGGGGCTAGCCCTATTTTACTTTAAAATTAAAACTCACATTATTGTACTGCTACCCTAAAAATCAACAACACATCAGGGAAGAATCCTTTGCAGTGTAACTTACAACTTTTCTGAGCTGTTATTTTCATCCAAACATAAACAAGAGTTTACTATTCCCTCTTAGACTATTTAGCATTCCTTTTTTTGTATTACCAAAGTATTTATTTCTCTTCCTGTAGGCCATTCCAGAAAATTGATATCAGGAGTATTCATAAACTTAACCTCAAAAAAAAAACAAACAAACAGAAATATGATAGTTTCCTAAGAGAATGATAGAATCATATTACTCTCCTATCTTCAGTTCCTTAGTTTGTAAGGGAAGAGGGTTGAATTGGATGCATTCTATAATGTCTTCTGCCTTTATTTTTATATAGAAATAAAAAAATTTCTATAATTTTTACAAATTTTAATCCATTCTTGAAACATTGTTAAATCTTATCAGAGTATCTCACTGAGAAACACATTTCCCTTTTAACAAACCCTTATGCACATACTAAAGAAATACGGAAAAAACATATCTGCATCATCTAGTGCAGTGAAGCTTAAAAGCAATAATTTGAACAGCTTGTGATTGATGTTGTAAAAATGTATACTCTATCCAGCATTACTAATTATATAATAGCAGTCTTCAATTTTGGAATGTGAACCCAAAATACTATTTCCACACTTTATGTTTCTGAATCATTATTAAAATATCTCATTATTTTTATATACATTACACCTTTTAGTTTACTGGAGGCCCAAGGGAGGCAATTATTTCACTTGAAATTTGACTGGCAGAATGATGAGCTATGAAAATAATCACCATCTGCATGAGTTTTTCCCTTATAATAATAGTAATTATTATTAATAATGCATATTGCCTAAAGAGGAAAGAAACAACTAACCTTAGTGTGGTTATATAATTTCAATTTTTCAATATTCAGTTCAAGGGACCAATCATTTAGTTTCTATTATGTGTAAAGCATTATGGTAGCAATGGCAGAGGATAAAAAATGACATAGGAATTATCCCTGTTGTGAGTTAGAAAGTATTCAAGTAGGAATAAGTATAGCCAACATAGAATAAAAAACTGCTTATTACAGAGAATATAAACATTATGGATTCACTGAAATTCTTTTTGGTTGTTGAAGGCATTGTGGGAAAGTTAAACTTGGGTCCAGAATAAGAATTGAATTGGCAATGCACTGTTGTGGGATAATATTTTATACGCATGCACACACACACACACACACACACATATGTATACATGTATATATGTATTTTCATGTATATGGAGGGCATGAGATAAGACATGAAAGTATTACTAAAGTGTTTTCAGGGAATTTTGAGTATCCCAGAGAACTCGCTATACATAAAACTATACATAGAACTGGACAGAAGACATAATCTAAGTAAGAGGTAGGTTAAGTCCAGATAGTAGAACACATGGCATAATGTGCTAAGTATTTCCACCTTTACTGTTTAACTACACACGAATAATGTAGAGCAAGTCTTTAAAATAAACAAACTGGAACTTAGTACATTTACTAACTGTTCTGTCAGGAATAAAAATAAGTTCTTTCATTATGAAGAAGAAAGAGGAGGAGGAGGAGGAGGAAGAAAGGAGGAAGAGAAGAAAGGCGAGGAAGAGGAGGAGCAGCAGCAGCAGTGGTAGCAACAGAGGCTGCTTAACATAAACCAAATGAGAATTTATTAGAAAGGTTTAAAGACTATAATCAAAATTAAAAGTTGAAAAATTAAGCTCAAATTAGGCTCTTATTTGAAACAATGGCATTTCCGGAGGTGATAATATGACTTTGTACTGAGAAATATGCATTATCTAGATTAAATAAATAAATATAATATCAAAAAAATGAAATTCTATTATTTTAACAATAAAATTATAATGGTATGAAGAATTGTATCTGAACTGGCGGTTGACATGCTGAGTTTAATGTCATGTATGGTAATTTTGACTTTATAGACATGTAGATAACCTTTAAGATGTAACTCAGAAAAAAACTGAGTCTGATTTTATACACATATATATGTGGGTGTGTGTATAAAATTACAAATACATTACGTATATATAATTATTTATATATGTGTGTATATATATATTATTGAAATTTGTTACATTAACTTTTAAAATTATTAATCTCAATATTTGACTTAAAGCACTGTGGTCTCTCCTTTTTCTGATTATTTATATGTGTGTGTATATAATATATGTGAGTATAAAGATATATATAATCATATATAAAATTAAATATATTTTGTACAATTGAAATATATTTAAATATATATTTACATATAATTATATATATAAATAGTAGTGTGCTCAAATCAGTATTTATTTATATACACATATATAAATAATTACATATTTTATATAAATAATTATAAATAACACTATATATATTTATATACACTTTAAATATATTTATTTAATATATATTATTATATGTAAATAATTATGTATTTTATTTATATATCATTATAATTGTATATATTTATATATGTGTGTGTATTATAGATGCACACATATATAAATATATATATTATACATAATGATATAATTACATATACACACAAATATATAAACAACCAAAATAAGGAGAGACCATGTGCTTTAAATCAAATATTGAGATTAATAATTTTTAAAAGTAAATGTAACAAATTTCAGCTCAAGTTTATGGGATTATGATAGACACAATCTATGCCAATTTATTTTCCTATATTCTATAAATTTAAGAAAGTTTATCCAAGCTTTGCTCAATTTTCAAAATAAAATAAATCTCCACTAATTTATTTTGTTAATTTAATGATATTAATATAATAATGGCAATTGTTTTAAAAGTTGATTAGTACTCTTTTATTTAAGAAATAGAGTATTTCCTAGCCCCAACCTTTCTTATTCTCCTGAGCCTACTGCTACCAAAACAATTAATTTAGATGTTTCTTCTGCTAATTGCAAAACATGTCTAAATGATTTGCTGTCATTTTTTCAGGTGTTAGCATGGCCAACCCAGGCCAGAGTATCTGTGTTCCAACATTTACTTTAAATAAGCAAATGACAATAGTTCCATACCCAATCTTCACTCACAGGAATCCACACAACTGAGTATCAGGCACTTTTATTCTATTTTTTAACTTTATTCCTTCCCTGAGGGGAACAGAAATCCCAACTCCTAGAAACCCCAAATACTTACTCTTTTTTCCCTATAATGAAGAAAACGTGCTTGCTTCTTTGCTAGGATTAAGATGCTTCCTGCAAGAAAATTAGGTTAACGGGTAACCTGGGAGAACACATGACATATCAGTTCTCTTTGTCTCTCCCCTCACAGGGCTCACACCATGCCTTCTCCCACAGCCATTAACTAAGGGGTCTGAGCCTTACACACTTCGCGGAACAAAACTGTCCATACCTTTAGGGTCAATTCAGAATATGTCAAACTCTCAAAGTTTTATGGTATTGTTTTCGATGTCTTAATATGTGATGGCTTATATTACATATTAATATCACAAGATTCCCTAGCTAAGTGTTGTCTTAGGCTTTTGAAATATTATTGAATGAAATCTAGGGTAAAAGCATGTCTTTAAGCGTCAAAAGCAGATTTCTTCCCCTGCAGCATTAGAATAAAACAGTTTCGTTGTTTTGAGAAATTCGACAAAGTTTGAATAACTTACTCAATGTCACATAGCTTGTAAGCTCAAATTATTTGTTTTGACAGTTGTTATATGCACATGGACTGTGTAAATATCATATTCATTTCAGGAAGAGGTTATGTCTATACTATTCTTGACTACTTTAGCCACATGCATATTATTTTGTGTCAATATAAAGTTGTGCTGTATAAGTTAATTGTGTGATAATTATATTTACCTACTAAGAATAGTTATAAAACTAAAAATATACAAAAACTAGAAAGTGAGTTAGATTATGTCATTATGTCATTCTTTACTGAAATAATCAGTATGTCATTCTGATTATCTCATTCTTTACTCAATTTGATAGGTTGATCAACATATCTAAATGAGAAGATCACTGTTTGTAATAATAAAAATTTAAAATGACTGTGGAAATTGACATGCTTCATAAGTTTATAAGCAAAAATATCTTACGGAGCTTTTTACATATGTTTCACCACTTGGATCCTTTGCTGTTCTTTTTATGCTAACTCATGTTCTCTAGTCACAGAGTGTTCCTTGCTGAATATATATTTATATAAATGTATATACATATATACACACTTAAATATCCTGCCAGATATGCTTATAGTTCAATTACAATTAGCTTAATAAGGCTATTTTTCTTCCAAAATATTATGGTTTGTTATATCTCTGACCTTTAATTTCTAATAGTTCAAAGTATGTCAAAGTAATATATAGCATATGGCATATGTTATGTAGTACATATACATGCAATATATGTGTTATATATTACATGTAATTCTTACTTGAAATACATCTAATTAAATTATAATGAGTTCAAAATTGCTATTCATTTCTCTTAACTATTACAATTTGGTGGTGACTGTATACATTCTTTACTTAAGCTGAGGATACCATAATTTCTCATGCCATGTTCTGAGTTTGTATTAACAATAACTTTTTGTTTTCCCTCTACAAACGAAATCAAGATATTTTATTTTCAATTTTAAATGAGTGGGGAGCATAGACACCATATCACAGGACTTGGAGCACAATAAAGCTCAAAGATGAATGAATGAGAGAATAACTCTCATCATTGCCGATATTTTGTGCTTTTAATTGTTAATAAAAATTTACTGATGCAGTGTAAATTTACTTGAAACCTTTCCTGATATGTTTGTACATTCTACCTTTATTGTCACTGAGATAATATATAGGTTAAGGAGAACTTATGAATTCTCAGTTATAGAGTTTTCTTTGGAAAAACTAATAATTTTCCCCAAAATTAATGTGAAGCTGTTATTCCAAAATACATGGACTACATTGCTAATTTTTATGTAACAACAGTTTATGGTTTATTTTAAGTATTATGCTTGATCACTTAATGGAGTACCTATTTAAACTTTTAATTAATTTTATTATCTACATGCTTGCCTTCAAATATTTCAGCCAGGCTTTGTACTATATCATTAGAAGACAACTAAAAATGCATATTATATATTTACAATTTAGAACTTATGTATGTAATAGTCAAATTAATGCTTTATGACTCTAGCCTTAATATATATTTTTCACCTCCAAGACTCACTTGGAAGGTGAATTCAAGGATCAATGTTGAGATTCTTCAAAATCCTTCAATGAAATCTGTATATTTGTTTGTATTTACTATGTCATACTAATCTTTTCAAAATAGATATGTAAGATTTATTACTTGGATTTTAGAATTTATTAAACAAATACGTATCTTGTAATAAAAATAATGCATGGTGATGCTTTTATTATTTCACAAATGTGAACTGTGGCTGCTTTCATTATAAATCCATATCTATTCATCTAAATATAGAGGTTAATTAGGACAATTGTTTGCTTGGTTAGACTGAGACTGCCCAAATTTATCATCTGATACCCAGTCTGATTTTGCATTACTTTTAGATTTTCGGGTTACCTATATAAAATTTCTGTTCTTGTAAGTCAAATAATTGATGTTAGCATTTTATATAGGTTATTATAATACTTCTATCTTCTGACATGATCTTGCCTAGTAGTATGGGAGATGCATGTGCAATGAATACTGTTCTCACCTTAATCCTTGGAAAACTCAGAGAGACTAATAGTGACAAACAATTCTTTTGTCTTTACACAATTTTTCTCAGCTTCAATGAAACTAACAGCTCCCATTAAAGGAAAGCATGCAGGGTAGTTTCTGATAAATGGATGTGTGCTCAAAAAGAAGCATCTAGGAATAGCTCACTCTTTCCAGTTTCTAATGGTGGTGGGGACAACATTCAATGCTGCTGCTCTCCTGACCATTTGGTATAATAGCCAACTGTGCCATGATCCCTACCACAACTTGAGAGATGCACAAAGTTGAAAATCCACCAATCACCAAGGTGAGGAGGAAATTATATGTTGTATACACATAAAATATTTGTAGAAAATAGAGAAAAGAAGTCACGTATTTTAGCATCTGGAGAGTAATCTAAATACTCAGTAGAGCATTTTTCCTCATTTTTTGTCATGAAATGAATCTATAATTACCTATTGCTTTATTTACTGGTGATGACTTTAATTTATAGTAAACCCTTTTAATAGCAAAGAGCCTCAAAATAAAAGTAAATACATAGCAAAAGATATTAAAACATTTGTGGGATAAATCTTGGTCAACTGAGCCTTTTTTAATTGATTATTGCTTTTATTAATATGATGACAGGTTATATTGTGTCATAATTTTTATTGAATGCTAGAAATTGCAGTAAAATAACACTAAAGATTGAGGTAAATAATATTTATGCACAGATAAGGGTGCACTTCTTTATTTTCTGTCAGGCCATCAGTATGTTTTTTTGAGTCAAGGTACTCAGTAGTCATTCCTAGTCTGATTTGTTTATTTATTTGCTTTCTTTTGTTACATTGAAACATGACAGGCGTCACAATCTTTGAGAACAGGATCATACAAATTTTTAAAGCAGGGATTGGAATCTTGGAGCTTGGAGATTTTGTTGCAGGTCTCCTCCATAAACTCAGGCTTCATCAAGGTCTTTGTACCTCTTCACCAATGTCAAAACTCTGATCTGTCTGCCCCCCCACCCCCCCACAGAGGGTAGATAGACATCGACTTATTCAGTGGGTAATAGCTGAATTATTTCTCTGGGTTATTTCACCGTGACTTGAGTCTATAGCAATCACAGCAGATCTACAACTCAGAAGGAATTTCTCTCAGTTTTGCTGCCATTCCTCCAGTGAAGGCACTTTATTGCTTCATTCTCAGGTTTAGTAAGGGAGTATGCAAAGTGTTTTCTGAGATCATCTACTCTTGTCTCAAATCATAGCAGGACCGGTGCTTCAAAAGGAAGATTTTTTAGTATCTCTCCCCTGCTGCTAAATGCTTTATAGGCATTTGGCCTATGGGAAAGAACTGGTAGGTGGCTCTTTCATATTTGGGGCTCCCTGGAATTTAGACCCCATCTTCATGCTGCTTCATCAAACATAAAAACTGTGTGGGCTCCCTCTCTCCAAGGAGAGGCTTGTAACTTTCTGGATTTCAGTTCACTAGATTGTTTTGTAATCTCAGCTCACCAAAGGGCTTAAAATAATTATGATTATGTGGATTTTTTAGCACATTCTTGTTAATTGAAAACAGCAATTAAATAATGACTTTTACATTGCTCTCATCAGATGATCCTAAGCATAATTAATTTTAATAGTGGTTTGATTTCTTTAGTCCAATTCAACAAGTTAACATAAAGTTTTGAATTTATACCTTGTCAAAAATAAAAGCAACTATCATTTTGGGGTATGCTATTTAAAAACTCTATCCAAAATGATTTTATAAAATTACATATTAATTTAGAAAAAAATTGATTTTAAATGGAGTTTTCAAACAGAGTGATTTTGAAGGTTCAGCAATATAATGGAACCAATGGTCAACAAATAATGGTTACAAAATAAAACGATAATTTAAATTATGTTAATGCCATATTTCTCAGTTAGAAGCCCTCTGCTTTGGAGAAAAATATCCTGGGGACTTTGGGTAGAATGTTATATGGTTGCTTCTCTCTCCTGTATTGCTACTACTCCTTACAACGAGCTTATATGTCTCATCTAGCACCAATATAATCTAAAATTCTAAGACAAAGTAAGGAAACCTTCTTAATATTTAGGTGGTCCAAACATAAGTAAGTCTACTTTTTAGTTAACATATCAATTTTTAAATTTGATTTCAGTTTTTACAATTTCACTATATCTGTGAAACTTATATTTATTTCCAAAGCACTTATCTTACTTTTTCCTAAGGAAGACAAACTTACTTTAAAATTTATACCAGCATTTTTATCCACTACTATCTTTCTTTGTTGTTATCATTATTAATACACCCTCATGGACCCTTTCTTCTCATTTATTAATGCCTCTAGAAACTGCATCAGTTTTTTAACTATTCATTTTATCATAAATTATGATATTTCAATACATGTTTATGTCTATTTAGCACTTTTCCCCTCTGATGTCAGCCTCCTCACTTGCAACAATCCATTCCCACAGTAGTAATTTCTCATGGTCATACTCTCAATAATAATTGCAACCTTCCAAAATTTCCTGGCTACTGTTACTCCAATCCCTGACCACATTATTTCCTTCTAGATCACATAGGTTCAAATCAGCAGTTCTGACTCTTGATGAATACCTTCAATATTTAAACTCATATATTATGTTTTCACCATCAATCATTGTGTTAATATGTTTTATTTTCATCTTACCCACTTACATGACATTGTCCAGAATTTTTATGGCTGCCTTGCATAAAACACCTCCAATCCTTTATCTGGGAAAGCAAAAATGCAGGCCTTGAAAAACTAAAACAACATCTATATATTTACAACTTAAAGATAGTGGAGAATGTTGAGACAATATAGTAATTGGCCTCCTTAAATTTCAGGAAACTATACTCAAATAAGCACTCAAAATTGCCCAATAATTATATGATATTAATTTCACAAGTGATTACCAGTTGTGAGAAATAGTAATAAAACTGCTAACATTTGTTAAGTACTACATTGTGTTCACTTTGGGCTTGTATCATTCCATGTCTCATAACATAATAATCTCCGAACAAGCCCATGACATAATTGCTATTTTTAGCACCATTTTACAGATAACTGTATGTGACATAACTATAGTCCATATTCCAAATTGTCATACCATATTGCCTCTGTACCATGTACTTTTAAGGATATAGTTAAAGTTTATCTGCTCCTATCAAAACTCATTTTCTCTACTTGTTCCCAAATTCCACTCTGAACACTTTCTCAAGAACTGTCAATGAAGTGATCTTCACTTTTGTTTTACCAGTTTCTCACTATCGACTACACTAATTATAGGGAATCTATGAGCCCCACATGTTGGTATGCCAGAATGTAGGGATCCATGAACCCCACATTGGGTACCAGAATGTAGGGAGCCAGCCCTACATCACCCGTGGGTATCTGAGTTCAGGGGCGACAAAGGAATGAGAAAAAGACAGATTAAGAGAAAAAGTGGGACCAGGGGCCATCACTTTATTACTCTGGAGGTGACAGTGAAGGCCCCGAGCTCTGATCATCCACACCATTTATTGATTACAATGACTTTGATCTATAGGGAAGGGGTAGAGTGATGGTGGAGCAAATCAGTGAGCCAGAAGTTAATCAGTGAGGCAGAACTGGTGTATTATCCTAAGGATTGATAACA
>CAUYLG010068298.1:0-87308 GCA_963573385.1 Cacajao melanocephalus
GTTCAGCTGTGCTTACTGTGAAACTCTCAGTCCTCAGCGCTTCCAATTGCTGTTCTCCTTGTGGGGATGGGATCAGCCAAGCCGGAGTCGTCCCGTATACTCCGCGCAGAGAAGCACCATTCTGGGGCGCCGGCAAAATAGCCGCGCCGGCCAAAAAAGTCGCGCTGGCGACCTGTGTGGCTCCTCCACCGGGAATCTCCTAGTCTGTGGGCAACAAAAATTCGTCTGAAAGTGCGGCATCCACTCGCACTCTGCGCTTTCACTGGGAGCTACAATCCTGAGCTGCTGTTTATCGGCCATCTTGGATCTCTCTCGTGTCTCCTGTTTCTTAAGGGGGGCTTGCCAGTATTTGGATTTTAGTTTATTTAAGTTTCTTTGCATTCTTAGCTCTCTATGATTTTGTAGGTTGTTTGTTTTCTTACCTTGTACTTTTTATGTCTGTGGTGACTTTCTTTATCCTAAGTAGAAGCAGAAGCCATGCTATTATTTTTCTATAGTATATTTTTAGCTTTGGATTCAAATGCTCTATTTCTTCTTTTTAAAATTTGTTTTTACTATTTTCTTTATAAAATAGCTTTATCGCGATATATTTGAAGTGCAATAGTGTACACACTTAATATGTACAGTTTGATAAGTTTTAATATAGAGAAATGGGAGTAGTTTTCCCTTATTCCCCTCACAGGGCATGCGATGGGGGGAGCATGGAGACAGGCAGGTCGTGGGGAGCATGGCACTCTGACCCCATGGCAGCCCTGGGGTTGAGTGTTTACAGCTTTCGAAGCCCCAGTGGATGTGGGTTCTAGTGTGCTCTTTCAGCTTAGCTGTCAGCAGGCATCTTGTGTTAATCAGATCAATTAGATCCTCTGCCTTATCGCAAGGATAGAGAGCTTTCTGTATCCTGGGCTCTTGCCCTAGTGTACCAGAAAATCAGATCACATGTGGGCTTGAAGAATGAGTGCAAGGTTTTATTGAGTGATGAAGGCAGCTCTCAGCAGATGGATGAGTAGCCAGAAGAGGGATGGAGTGGGAAGGTGGTCTTTCACTGGAGTCCAGGCGCTCCATGGCTGGGCTCTCTTCTGACCGCCCTCAGCTGAATTTCCCTTGGTGACCATGCCGCTCCGCCATTGAGGGCCTGCCGGCATCTGTTGGTGTGTTCTTTTGCCAATGTGCTCCTCTCAACGTGCAGCCGCTTGTGTCTGTGCCCGCTAGGGCCTCGGGGTTTTTATAGACACAGGATGGGGGGTGAGGCGGCCAGAGTGGTCTTGGAAAATGCAATGTTTGGTCGCGAAAACAGGAGTACCTGTCCTCACTTTGGTCTGTGGGCACAGGCCTGAGAGTGGAGCCCTTGCCAGGGACCACACCCTCCTTCTCTACCCAGCACTTCCCTGCCCTGCTCTTTTATCAGTAGTATACACCTGTTAAGCTATTCTCACAATCAAGATAATGAATATATATGACATTCTCCAATATTTCTTTATGTCCCCTTTGAATCACTCCCTCTAATACCATTACCCCTATAAATAGGCAGCCACTGATCTGCTATAACTGTGTATTGGTTGCATTTTGTAGAATTTAAATAAAATTCTGCTTCCTTCACTTGGCATAATTATTTGAGATTCATCTGTGCTGCTTCGTGGATCATTTGTTCATTGCTTTTGTGGCTGAGTAGTATCGCACTGTATGAATATACTACAGGCTGTTCTATTCAACTATTGAGGGGAATCTGGGATGTTTCTGAGTTTGAGGCATTAAAAATATGGCTTCTATAAACATATCTGCTCATGTCTTTATGTGGATGTATGCTTTTATTTCACTTGGGTAATAAATTCATAGGAATGAAAAGACTGAAATACATGGTATGTTAATTAAGTGATTCTCACATGTTAAATCAACCTTGCAATGCCAGGATAAATCCAAATTGTCCAGGCATATAATCTCTATTATACAGTGCTACATTTGGCTTGCTCACATTTTGTCAAATATTTTTCTGAATTTATGAAATAGATTGATCTGTAGTTTTCTTTTCTTGTAATGTTTTCACCTGGGTTTGGCATCAGAATATTTCCAGTCTCATAGAATCAATTGGGAAATATTCCCTTCTCTTCAATTTTTTGTAAGAGTTTGTCTAGAATTGTTTAACATCCCCTTTGAGGGCGTTTAAGCTTGGAAGGTATTTTCTGTGTGTGTTTGTTTTAAGGATGTCAAGTATAATACTGGTTTAGTTAGTAGATAGATAATTCATATTATGTATTTCTTCTTCAGTAACACTCTAGTTTGTGTGTTTTTTAAAATATTGTCCATTTCATCTAACTTGTCAGATTTGTCAATATAAAATTATTCTAATAATTCATAATTATTTTGCATATCTATAGATCTTGTAGTGACATCCTGTGTCTCATTCCTGATATTGTAATTTATGTCTTCTCCCTCTTTTCCTGATTAATCTAGCTAGTGGTTTACAGTTTTATTAAGCTTCTCAAAGAACAAACTTTTTATTTTATTGACTTACTTCTATTGCTTTGGTTTTCTGTTTCACTGAGTGACACCTTTATCTTTTGATAATTTCAGTTGTTCCATGTATTTTCCATTTCATTTGCTTTTTTTTCCTGGTTTCCTAAAATGTACTCTAAGGTCATTGGTTTGAGGCAATTTCTTTTTCTAATTTAGTAGTGGAACCACAAATTTGACATTCTGTATTTTCATTTTTTATTCAATTTATACCTTCTTATTTCCCTTTAGAGTTTTTCCTTGATTTGTGTTCTTTAGCAACATGTTACTTAGTTTCTAAATGTTTAGGAATTGATTTTTCCAGAGGTCTTTCTATTATTGATTTTTAGTTTAATTGCTTTGTGGGTAGAGAACATACTTTGTATAACTTAAGTTATTTTACATTTAATAAAATTTGTTTTGGTGCCCAGAATATTATTGACCATTGTAAATGTCCTATGGCATGTGGAAAAAACATTCTGTTATTGCTGGTTGGAGTTTTGGGGTGTTCTATGAATGTCAGCTAGGTCAAGTGGGTTGACACTGTTGTCAAATTCTTCTCTGTCTCTGCTGACTTCCTATTTGTGTTATTAATTATTGAGAGAGGGTTATTGAAATATTTGACTATAATTAGGAATTTGCCAACTTCTCCTTGCAGTTCTATCAGTACTTGCTTTAAATATTTTGAAACACTGTTAGTAGATGCATACATTTTTTGAATTTTTATGTTCTCTGGATAAACTGAACCCTTTATCATTGTGAATTAACCTTATTTGTAGTCACAATATTCTGCGGTCTGAAATTGACTTATTGTGTTATTAATCTAGCAACTGTAGCTTTCTTTAGATTAATTTAAATACATTATATAATTTTCTATTTTTTTCTTGTACATGTTTTGTTGCTTTATATTTAAAATTCTCCCTTTTTAAGAAAACATATAGTTGGGGCTTGGATTATTATCCGCTCTGACAATACCTGAATTTTAATTAAAATTCTTAAACTCTTTAAAATTACTGTAATTATTGACATGCTAGCTTTAAATATTGCTATTCATTTTCTTTTTTTCTTTTCTGTATGTTGTTTCCCTTTTCACCTATTTTCTCCCTGCTTCCGGGTAAAATTAGTATCATTTATAATTTGATTTTAATACCTGTTGGTGTATTTGCCATAACTCCTTATTTTGTTGTTTAGTGGTTGCTTTAAGGTTTACAGAATATACATTTAATTTATCACAGTCTTCAAATGATGTTATTTCACTTCAAATATAGCATAAGTACCTTACGATCGTATATTTTTAGGTGTCCCACCTTTTGTGCTATCCTTTTCACACATGTGATTTTAAAAACCCCACATTGCATTGTCATTATTGTTTAAAAAGTCAATATATATTGTTTAAAAATCAATCATCTTTTAAAGAGATTTAAATACTGAGAAATAACCTTTTACATTTACCCAAGGTGGTTACCATTTTTGGTTCCCTTCACTCCTTTGTGTAGCTACATATTAACATCTTCCTTCTGCCTGATGGACTTTCTAGAGGATTTCTTGTTATGTGGGCCTCATGATGAATTATTTTGGCTTTGTATGTCTAAAAATGTCTTTTTTCCCCTCATTTTGAAATGTATTTTTTCTGGATATAAGATTCTAAGGTTTTCTTTCATTGCTTTAAATATATTATTCCACTGTCTTCTTGCTGGTCTTGGTTTTTGTTTTATGAGAAACTTGCTGTCATCCCAATTTTTGTTTCTGTGTGCATAACAAATTTTTTTTTCCCCTGGAGGTTTTTAAGAGTTTCTTTTTATCAGGGGTTTTGAGCAATTTGATTATGATGATTATTGTGCCTTTGTGTGATTTGTTTAATGTGCTTAAAGTTTGTTAAGTATCTTCAGTAATTGGATTTATAATTTTCATCAAATTTGGAAAGTGTCTATTATTTCTTTAGGTATTTATCTGTCCTACCCCTTTTATTAACACCAATTACACACATGTTAGAGCTCTGAATATTTTGTTAGACAGATTACCTATGCACTTTTCATGTATGTATTGAATCTTTTTTGTTCTCTCTGTGTTCCTTCTTGGTTAATTTCTACAGCTATATCTTCAAACTCGCAAGTCTGTTTCTCTGCAATGTCTAATGTGCCCTTAATGCTATTCAGCACGTTATATTTTTCATCTCATACTTGTAGTTTTCATCTCAAGTCTGATTTGGGTCACATTTCTATTTAACTTTTTGAACATCAGGAATACGGTTTTAGTAGCAATTTTAATATTCTTGTATGCTAATTCTAATATTTGTATCACTTCTGTGTTGATGTGGTTGGTTACTTTTTTTTCTCATGTTAGGTCATATTTCCTGCTTCTTTGCATGCCTGATAATTTTTGGTTGGTTGCCCAACATTGTTAATTTATCTTGTTGAGTGATGGATTTTTTTGTATTGCTATAAATATTCTTGAGTTTGTTTGCCATTAAGTTACATGGAAGCAGTTTGATTCTTTTGCATCTGCTTATAGGATTTCTGTACAGGACCTCATGTTCTGTCTAAGGCTAATTATTCTGTGCTACTGAGGCAAAACCCTTCTGAGTATTCTAGTGTCTCAGTCTATTTGTGTAACCATAATAAAATTCCTGAGACTGGGTAATTTATAGAGAACAGAAATTTCTTTGTCATATGAAAATTCACACAAAATTTATTTTCTGAAGTCTGGGAAGTTCAAAATCAAGGCACTGGCCAACTTAGTGTTTGGTGAGCGTGTCTTCTCAGTGTCTTCACATGGTACAGAAGGCGCAAGGGATGAAAGGGCCAAGGCACTAGGGTGCTCCCTTCAACCTTATTTGTAAGGGCACTAATTGATTCATGCAGGCGACACCATCGTGACTTAGCACCTTAAGGCCCCACCTCTTAATATCATCACCTTGGGGTTTAAGTTCCAACATATGAATTTTGGAGGGACACATACCTTCAAGTCATAGCATCTATACAATGTCTGATAAATTATCTACCAGTTTGGACACAGATTTTGGCCTTGTGTGAGTGCTAGGCACTGTTTAATTTTCAGGGTAAGTTCTTTTCTTAGAGTATTAGTCAAGGTTTGCCAGAGAAACAGAGCCAAAACAGATATAAATAAGATATATTCTCTCTACATATAATTAATATATATTAACATTAATATGTTATATATAATGTTAACATTAACATATAATGTGCTATATATACCATCATAATAGATAAATATATGTATTTCCTAATTATGAGTAATTGACTCACGTGACTATGGAGGCAGAGGAGTTTCAGCATGTGCAGTCTGCAAGCTGGAGCCCTATGGGAAAGCAGACAGTGCAATTCAGGCTACGTCCAAAGCCCTGAGAACTGGGGGAGTCGATAGTGTAAGCCCAAGGGAGGGCAGGAGAAGACAGGATATGTTCCAGCTCAAGCAGTAAGGCAACAAAAAAGGGGCAAATTATTTCCTCTGCCTTTTATTCTATTGGACCCTCAATGTATTGGATGATGCCCCCACCTTGAGGAGGGCAACCTACTTCACTGAGTCTGCCAATCCAAATGCTAATCTCACCCAGAAACACCCTCACAGACACGCCCACAACCATGTTCCATCTGGGCACCCATGACCCATTTAAGTTGACATATAAAATTAAACATCACACCCAACCTCCTATAGTTTATGCACACACATGCCTTGATCAGTACTGCTGAATACTTACCAAGGACTGTGTGCTGATCTCCGGAGTTTTCTTCCTCTGCAGCTCTGTTCTGTGCACGCTATTTGCCTTGGATGTCCTGGAATCTCAGCTGTCTCTTCAGCTCAGGGGCTATTTAGGGTTCTGCCTGAGTTCCACTTCCCTATGCCATAGCGTGGAGACAGTGTCAAGGCAACTGCAGAGTTCACTTTGTTTTCTCTCTCTCAGGAATCACTGTGTTTTGTTGCCTAATGTCCAAGGACTTAAGAACTGTTATTTTGTATATGTATTTTTTTTTCTTGGCTGGCTCAAGCATGAGAGTAAATGTATTTCCTGTTACTCCATTTTATCTGGAAGGTTAGAGTTTCTTTTTTGCGGGGATTACTACCTCCCTGGCCCATTGTATGGCCTCATTTGCAATCATGAACCATCACTCCTGTGACCACAATATCTCCTTTTTGTTTGTTGGTTCAGTGGGATGAATAGCCTCAAATTTAGGTCCCAAATTCAACATATTGACCATTTCAAATCCATATAACTCAAATTACTTTAAAATTATAACTGTGCTGCCTATCTTTTTCAAGCCCCAAGACAAAGAAAATGACTCACTGAGGAGCAGTAGAAGCAAAGACGAGGATGACGTCACACATTTGCTGGGTGTCCACTCAGCACTTGTGCCTGATGTCTGTGATCTCATCTGGTTCTCAGTCCCCCAGAGTGGTGGCTTCTATTACTATCTCCATCTGATGGGTGAGGAAACTGGGGACACCGTGCGTGGAAGGATGACAGAAGATTGGTTAAGACCAAACTCAGCTTTGCCAGAAGTAAGACAGCCCATCAGGGATGTGAAGAGCCTTGGACAACTGTGCCCCCATCAGGGCCTTGGTGGTAAGGCTGGCTTTGCCGGTGGGAGGCAACCCATTGCTTTCCCGTCCCTTCCTGTTTTTACCTTAAAGTCCTACCTAAGTAGACCTCATTTCCAGGAAGTCTCTTTAATAAAGGGTGCCTCCCTCCCATCCCAGTTCCTCAGTGACCTCCTGTAAGTGGTGTCATTTTAGTTTCACCTCTGGAGAATATGTGCATAAAAACCTTGGGTTTTCAAAACATGGCCCACGAGAGACTATGTGAGAGTAAAGGACATGAACACTTCTCTTCACATTCTCAGGACCCTCCAGTGAACATGCCTTGTTTGCATCTGCCCATCACCATTTCCCTCCTTTTTCTAATGTTAAGACCACTCTTTTCTGGGAGCAGACCACTTATAAGGATTTAGGTGGGTTTCCCAAGCAGAGACCTCATGTTCTGGGTCTGCTTGGCCAGCCAGAGTGCCCCACTCCAGCTGATGAGCATAGTTTGGGAATATGCATGTGATACATATCAATGATCAGAATCCACTCCAAACTTATTTTTTTACCAAAACTATTCAAAAGCTCCCCTCTCCTAGGGTTGGGAAGGTGGATGTGGGCATAGAGCTTCTACAACATGGGAAGAACCTGTGAACGGTGCAGGAGTCAGAGTCCAGGGGTGTCACTGGGTGTCTTGGCCCAGCTGTGCTCCTGGACATCCAAGTTGTGGAAACCAATACTTCTAGCTTTTGTTCTAATTCATTTGAGCTTAGCTACTCTCTCTAGCTTACTCATTTTTAGCTTTCTATTGAGAAGCCATATCTTCTCCACTAACTGTTCCAAGAGTGATTGATCACCTTGTCAGGGAATGACTTGCCTAACACCAATTTTCAGATGATATCACCACCATCCCAACATTCATGAGAGGTGGAGTTGATGAATTCAGGTCCCAAAGCAGGAGCTGCTTGGTTTGTCCCACAAGTGAGTCTGCCTGGGTCCGTGGATGATTGACACAAATATCCACAGGGCACCTTTTGTGTCCCAGGCACTGAACCAGACTTCTGGTGGTAGAGACAGGTGGATGAGTACATATTCAAAATGCGTTGTGCTCAGTGGAGTAGATGTCTGCAGGACATGTGGTGGAACGAAGCGCAGCCATGAAGGAAACTTGTTGGAGCAGCAAGTTGCATAGAAACTGACCCCCAAACAGGCCTTTGAAAGGAGAATGGCAGCGTGACCTTAGGCAAGGAGGAAAAGGTGTTGACAGTGAGAGGATCAATAAGCATGAAAGCCGCTGATGTTGAGGTGGAGGTGAAGCGATGATTCAATGTAGAAGGCTGAGGATGCTGCCCGCAGGATCACAGGGACTTCTTCCTGTCAAGGACAGAGAACTGTTATGCAAATCAGTATAAACAAAACAAAAATGTCTGCAGGAGGAACAAAAGCCAAATCCCACATGTTCTCACTTATAAGAGGGAGCCTAACATTGGGTACTCATGAACGTAAAGATTGGAAGGACAGACATTGCGGACTCCTAGAGGCAAGAGGGAAAGGAGGGAGCAAGGATTGAAAAAGTAGATATTGGAGACTATACTCAATACCTAGGGGAGGGGATCATTCATATCACAAACCTCAGCATTACGCAATATACCTAGTAACAGATCTGCACATGTGCCACCTGCATCTAAATTAACATTGAGATTATTTTTTAAAAAATTCTACAGGTACTGCCCTTAACCACTTTCACTTGTGTTAGAATTATTTAACTGAATATTAAACTATTTTATGTTTAAATAAGAATGTAATAACTACAGTTGACCCTTGAACAACATGAGTTCAAGCCTTTAATGCAGATTTTCAGTAGAGTTCCACTTTTACATGGATTTTCTTCTACCTCTGCCACCCCTGAGATGGCAAAACCAATCCCTCCTCTTCCTCCTCCTTCTCAGCCTACTCAATATGAAGACAATGAAGATGAAGAGCTTCATGATGATCCACTTCCTTGTAATGAATAGTAAATAAATTTTCTCGTCCTTAAGATTTTCTTAAGAACATTTTTTCTCTAACTTTATTGTAAGAATATTGTGTATAATACATACTACATACAAAATATGGGGTAATTGAGTATTTACATTATCAGTAAGACTTCTGGTCAACAGTAGGCTGTTAGTAAAGTTTTTGGAGGGTTAAAAGTTATATGTGGATTTTTAACTAAGCAGAGGATCAGCACCCCTAACCTTCATGTTGCTCAAGGATCCACTGCAATTTAAATAATGCTATTAAATATATATGTAATAGCATATATTGTGTATAAATATGTATTTATATATTTGAAATATATACACACATTTGTAAGCATTCAAAAATAGATATATTTTGTTGATATTTTATAACATTGTCATAAACCAAAAAGTGAAAAATAGAGTATTCACCAGTTACAGCTACAACTTGACCCTATTCCCCTGCTGCGTTCCCTCCTCATTGGTGCAGTTGATTGCAAAGCCAATTATTTGCCTTGTTTTTCGGAGAGGAAAGAAGGAAGATAAGACCCTCCCATAGCACCTCCTGTGGCCAAAACATGGTCACCAACATTTAGAAAGTATTTTTGCTTAGATCAAATCACACTTTAATTAAGTGCTCAATTTATTACTTTTCCATCACGTTCCTCCCAGAGTTTTCTAATGCATTTGGAACCTGGGTGCAGAGAGGCCAGAATCAGAGTCTATGGGCTGGACGTGGGGAAGGTTTCCAGAGTGGTGCACAGTTGGAGAGCAGCCCTGCTGAAGCCTGCCTGACCCCTAAAAGCAGTGCTTGTCATGCCCCTACTGGGAAAGACTTAAATCCTGTCTCCTCAAAACACTTAACCAAGGCTAAGCATTGAGTGTGGTTTCTATTTCCATTAAAATGCACGTTTTTGTACCTGGCTATGTTAAGGCTCTGCCATGTGGAATGTGATGGGTCCAGCTGAGCATGCCGCTCACCCATGCCTGATAGCCTGGACAAGGAGACCAGTCACCTGGGAGTGACACACGGCGCACGGCTCTCCAAACTGCTCATTCCCAGGACGTCCATCAGGAGCGCATAAACAATAATGACGTTAGGAAAGGAAGTCTTTCTGGCAGTAAATGCCTCAGGAACTGTCAACAGGCCTCTATGAAGGTAAGATTACAAACATGTATATCCATAAACACACATCACTGCTTAAAATTTTTCTCCCAGTAGAGAGCCTCAATAGTAGATGTATTTAGACAAATCTTTTCTGTGGGAATACACTACTTCTGCTCTGGAAAAATAAATATCAAATGCAGTCTAATGAGACTGTATTAGGGAAACAAAGCATTAGGGAAAAGGAAAACCCAGGATAGAGAATAGATTTAGGGTTTGGGCTTCTCAGATGCAAAAGAGACAGCCAGTTCTCTTTGAGTGGTATCTGTCTGGTATCTGCTTTATTTCACCATAGGAAGCTAGTAAGATTTGAAGAAATAGAAAAGTGATTTCATGTTAAGAGGACTGGAGAAGAGAGCATTATCTAGGATGACATTTTCCTTAGGTGAGGTTATGGGTACTTTGTATTGCAGTCAGTTCATTTATATTTTAAACACCTGCAAGACTACGGTGAAATGAACTCCCTCTTAATCATCATTATGGAGAATGAATAAATACATGCATTTATCTTGCACCAGGTAATTGGCTGTGAAGCATTCCGTGATCCTTTCATTAGGGTGATGAGATCCAAAAATAGATAGCAAGTATGTTTATTAGAAACTAACAGACCCACCTGAGTTGTAAAAGATCCTGTAAATGCAGTGGTTTGCAGCAATTGTGTGCATGTGTGTGCCTGCATGTTGGTTTTGGAGGGAGCAGCAGGGAGAAAAAAGGCAGAAACTACCTCATTCTTCTACCTGTCTTAGACCCCCTTCTGTGAAATGAAACAAAATGTTTAAAAAGAATGTATTTCAGTATTTTAAATACTGTTCCAGCCATACTTACATATGCTAGTCTCATATCTGTCCTATATAAACACTCTGTGAATTTTAGAATACTATATAATTTCATAGGCTCTATAATGCTTTGACTAATTAACAATTAATACTTTAATTAGCACATTGTAGTCTGTAATATAAAATGTAATTATCCATAACAGTCAATCTTGGATCATTAAACTGGCATAACCAGAACAACAAAAAAGCAAGTAAACAGTGTAATTCACCCTCTTTGGAAAATCCTTGAGAGGACTTCACTCTTTCCTCTAGTGTTCCAGTTTGAGAACCTGTTAAATAGATCTAGTCTTTCTGTTTCCATGAGCTTTTTGGCCAGCATTACCTGCCATACTGAAATGATGCATCACTTTAGTGGCGGATTGGGCTTTGGCTAATTATATGGATCCTAATAAGCGTGACAGTATGGAAGGCAGAATATTGGTCTCCATATTCTAACCCCTTCAACATGGTGATACATCTGAATATGTTGAGATGGCAACAGAAAAAAAATGGATACAGCCTGGATGCAGTGACTCACACCTGTATTCCCAGCACTTTTGGAGGCTGAGGCAGGAGGATTGCTTGAGCCCAGGAGTTTGAGAGTATCTTGAGCAACATGGTGAGACCTCGTTGCTGCAAAAAATATAAAAATTAGCCGGGCATGGTGGCATGCCCCTGTAGTCCTGGCTGCTTAGGAGGCTTGAGGTGGGAGATCTCTTGAACCGAGGAGGTAGAGGCTGCTGTGAACCAAGATTGCACTGCTGCACTTCAGTCTGGGCAAAAGAGTGAGGCCCTGCCTCCAAAAAGAAAAAAATATAAAGAATATAGAATTCAGTACCTGGAAGTGGTGTCCTGCTATAATAAATTCCTAAAAATGTGAACGTAAGTTTGGAATTGGGCAGTGAGCAGAGGCTGAAACCGTTTTGAGAAGCATGATACAAAAGGCCTATGTTGCCTTCCACAGACAGTGAAGATACATATTTTAAGGGCTCCGGTAGTGAGAACTCAGAAGGAAGTGAATGACGTGGCAGAGAAACCATAAATTCTCTTAGAGAGTGCCCATGTCACCACGAGCATACTGTAGAAATCTGGAGAGATTTCACAGACTGAACTTTGAGAATGCTGCCTGTGAGGACTTAAAAGAAAGTAAATAAATGTTATTGAAAACTGAAGAGAGGAGATCCATGTTGTGTATTTGCAGAGAGCTTGGTAAAATTGTGCATTGCAGTTATATGAACTGTGTAACATATACAACAACCTTTGTCATTTAGCTGAAGAGATTTCCAAGCCAAGTGATGAAGGCACAACCCAACTCATCTTGTTGCTTATAATAAAACATAAGAAGAGGGAGATACATTCAGAAAATAGCTATTAAGCAAAAAGGAACCATGAGTGAATGATTTGGGAAGTGATAGTGTCTCCAGATAGCAAACACTGCTGATATGGAGAGTCAGTGTCAAAAATGCATAGAGAAAAACTGAGAGTATGGTTTAACAAACTTTTGCTAGTGCCTCAAAAGCATGAAAAACTTGACTTTAGTTTTGATCATTCAGTGACACAAAAAGCTTTTGGAAGAGATTGAGAGTGTGCGAAATGGATAATTTAAACAAATCAAGGAGGAAAAAGTTCTAAAAGTTAACATAATTGTGTCTATAAAAGTGAGGTGAATGAAGATTGCAGAGTGCAACATTTACCAAATAGATGAGGGTCTATTAAGTCCCAGATCCAACCCTTTCAGTTGCCCTGGAATTGGTACCTTCCTTGTGCACATAACACTATAATATTTTTTAAAACTGTGAAAATGACGGAAACTAAAATTGAAGTAGAACCTTCATGATTTTTGTTTGTCTTTGTTTTTCAGTTCTTTGAATGTGGTACAACTCTTTTTCTTTTCTTTCTTTTTTTTTTTTTGGTATTTATTCTGCTTGATATTTCCTGAGCTTCATGGGTCATTGGTTTGGGATCTGTCACTAATTTTGAAAAATTCTAATTGCCCAGTTATTATTTCTTCAAATGTGTCTTCTTTCCTGTTCTATTTTTCAGCTCCTTCTGGGATCTGTATGTGAGAGTGATACTGTGGCACAGCTCTTGAGACACCTGTTTTATTTGATTGTTTTTAGTATTTTTTACTCTTTGCATTTCAGTTGGGGTAATAACTATGGCCCAGCTTCAGTTTCAGACATGTGAATGTGGGTCTTGGAAGTATGCCTTGCACAATTGTTACAGCCTCACCTCCACTTGGAATGCAATGTCTAGCAGTAATTCTGCTCTTCTCTTTAGGGTAGAGCTTTATTTATTTTCTTGTTCCCCTCTCCCATCTGAGATGAATTTTTACTAGAGCCTCAGGCTACAGTTTTTCTTGCTGTTTCCCTTGCAGACTGGCTTTTGTATCATAGGGAAGCTAGAGGAGATATTTCTAGGTAGAGTTTTATCAGTTGCAGCCCTTCCCTTTCCTTAGTCAGTATTATGAGGAAGGCTTTCCCAGGAACCGCCCCAGTCATCCCCATGAGTACTTGGTGGGCTTCCTTGTTGGGGTGTGGGGGTGTACCTGACAGAGAGTAGCAGCTGCCCTATGTGTGCAGCCCCCAGCACTGCACATCCCTATAGTAGTCCTCTAATGGCTCTTATGGTATCTAGCATTGTCTGCCCCTGGTTAATAAATGTGGGGTCCTGTTTCTCGCCCTGGTAGCCTGTGTGTAAATTTTAGTTTGGTGGCTGAGGTCTCAGTTCTCTGATGAGTTAAGGAAATCATTCCTTGGTAGTTTGTTCAGCATTTTTGTTGTTGTTGTAAGGGTGAGTGTGAGATTCCAGCTGCTGTATCTTGGGGGTGAAACTAGAAGCAAGCATATTGCCTTTCCAGTCCTTACCATGATGCAATCTCAGCTCACTGCAACCTCTGCCTCCTGGGTTCAAGCAATTCTTCCACCTCAGCCTCCCGAGTGTCTGGGATCACAGGTGCGTGCCACCATGCCCAGGTAATTTTTTTTGTATTTTTAGTAGAGATGGGGTTTCACCATGTTGTCCAGGATGGTCTCGATCTCTTGACCTCGTGATCCGCCCACCTTGGCCTCCCAAAGTGCTGGGATTACAGGCGTGAGCCACCATGCCCAGCCAGCTATATCTGTATTTTTAAATATTTCTCTTGAAATTACAACATGCCTTAAGAAATAGAAGTTATTTTTTAGAGCAGCTTTAGGTTGAAAATAAACTGAGCAGGAAATACAGAGAATACCTCTCTACCCTTCTTCCCCTATCCTCGCCACAGGCACAGTTCTCTCATTATCATCCTCCTGCACCTTAGTGGTGTAGTTGTTATAACTGATGACCCTACCTTGATGCATCATTATCACTGCAAGTCATAGTTACACTAGGGTTCACTCTTGGTGCTGCACATTCTATAGGTTGTGGAAAATACAAAATGACATGTGCCCACCATTGTAGTATCCTACAGAATGATTTCAGTGCCCTAAAAGTGCTCTGTATTCTGCCAATTACAATATGTATTTTTATTAAACATTTTGTCTAGAGATAATTCCCATACAGCTCAATACTGAGATAGATTCATGTATATTTGTAGGAGATAATAGAGAAAGATACTGTGTACAAGAGTAAGTTTTCTGAAATGTGATAATCTTGCAAAACTATACCATGGCAGCCAGGAAATTTACATTGATACAAACCACTGATCTTATTCCGATTTCTTCAATTTTATAGTACTCGTTTAGGTGAGTTCAAGGGTGTGTATTTAGCTCTATGCAATTCTATTGCATGTGTGGGTTTATATAGCCACCACTTCAGCCAAGATACAGAAGAGTGCCGCCACATGGATCTCTCACTTTGCCCTTTCGTTACAGTATTCACTTCCCTCCCACACTGATCCCATTCCTAATCCTGGCAATCACTAATCTGTTCTCTGTCTCTAATTTTTTTTTAATCTCAATAATGTTATATAAATGAAATCGTACAGTATGTAACATTTTTGGATTCGCTTTTTTCCTCACTCACTGTAACTCTCTGGAGATTTATCTATATTGTCACATGTACCAATAGTTTCTTCCTTCTTATCGCTGAGTATTATTCCTTGGTGTGCATGGATCACATGTTTTAAAACCACTGACCTATTGAAGGACACTGTTTCCAAGGTTTTGTTTTTCTTATTAGTATGAATTAAGTTGCTGAAAATGTGTGTATACAGATTTGTATATGAACCTAAGTTATTTCCGTGGAATAAATGCCCAAGAGTACAATTGCTGGATCGTATACTTATTGTGTAGTTATTGTAAAAGAAGCTGCCAAACATTTTCCTAGAGTGACTGAACTAGTTTACAGTCTTTCCAACAATGAGTAACTGATTCAGTTTTTCTGCATGCTTGCCAGCATTTGAAGTTGTCACATTTTTGTTTTAGCCATTCTGATAGCTATACAGTGATATCTCATTGTGGTTTTAATTTGCATTCCCCTGATAAACAATGATGCTAAACACTTTTATATGCTTATTTGCCATCTGTATATTCTTTTCAGTGAAATGCCTATTCATATATTTGCCTTTTTTTCTAATTGGATTTTTGCTTTTTTTACTGTTGTGTTTTGAGAATTCTTTACATATTCTAGATAGTAATCCTTTTTTGAATATGTGTTTTGCAAATATTTTCTCACAGTATGTAGCTTGCATTTTCATTGTTTTTACAGGGTCTTGCCTTTTCACGGTTTTTACAGGGTCTCTGGCAGAGTAAAAGTTTTTAATTTTGATGAGGCCCAGTTTTTATTTTTTTTTCCCTTTTAAGGATTGTGCTTTTTGTGCCTAAGAAGTCTTTCCCGGTCTTAGATCCCCAACGTCTCCTCCTGCTTTTTTGTTTTCTAAAAGTTATACATTTATAAATTTAAGTCTGTGATCCATTTTGAGTTTATTTATTTATTTATTTTTAAAAGCATGAGGTTTTGGTTGAGATTCCAATTACTCCAAAGGATCTACTTCTTCTATTGAGTTGCTTTTGCCTCTATGTCAAAAATCACTTCAAGATATTTATGTGGGTCTGTTTCTGAGTTCACTATTTTGTTCCATTGATTTACATGTCTGCTTCTTTACCAATATTATGGTTTCTCCGTTACTGTAGCTGTGTAGTAAGTCTCAGTATTGGGTACAGTGTTTTCTGTCACTTTATTCTTATTTTTCAAGATGATTTTTTTAAAATCTATTATACTGTCCCTGCTTGTCCATATAATCTTTAGAATAAACTTGTCAACATCTACAAAAACCTGCTTGGATTTTGGAAGGAATTATATTAAATCTATAGATCAATGTGGAGAGAAATAATACTTACTACATTGAGTCTTTAAATGAACCTAGTACCTCTCTCCACTTATTTAGGTCTCTGATTTCTTTCATTAGTATTTTGTCATGTTCAGCATTCAGATGCTGTACACTTTTGGTTGAGTTTATACCTAAGTACTTCATTTTCTTTGGAGTGATTGTAAATGGTATTGTGTTTTAAATTTTGGTTTCTGCATGCTCATTTTTAGTATATAGAAATATGATTAATATTTTTGTGTTGATATATTTTGTTACTTTGCTGAACTTTTAGTTCTAGACCTTTATTTTTGTACATCCCTTGGAATATTCTATGAAGACGATCATATCATCTGCAATTGGAGGTAGCTTCATCTTTTCCTTTCTTTTCTGCGTCTCTTTGCTTTTCTCTTGCATTATTGCAGTGGATAAAACTTCCAATAGTATGTTAAATACAAGTGTTGAGAGCCAATATTCCTGTCTTGCTCCTGATCTTAGAAAGAAAACATTCAGATTATCACCATTAAGTATGAGGTCAGCTGTAGGTTTTTGTAGGTGTTCTTTATCAAAATCACTTAGTTCTCCTGTATTCCTAATTCAGGGAGTTTCTACCATGTGTCAGTACTAAATTTTGTCAAAATCATTTTTGTGTCATTCCCTTCTTTAGCCTGTTACCATGGTGGGTTATATTAATTGAGTGCAAATAGCAAACCAGCCTCACATTCCTGGAATAAATCACAATTGATCACTGTTTAAAAAATGTTTCTGTACATTTTTGTATTTAATTTGCTAATATTTTGACGATGGCTTTTGTGTCAAATTTTATGAAAAATGTCTGTTTTTCTTCTTTGGTACTGTTTTTGCCTTGTTTTGGTGTCAGCCTCATAAATAAGTTGTAAAGTATTCCTTTCTCTTCTATTTTCTAGAAGAAATTGTGTAAAATGTCTGTCAGTTCTTTAAATATTTTGTAGAAATCTCCAGGGAAATGATGTGGAGCTGCAAATCTTTTTTAGGAGCTTTTAAATTATGAATTCCATTTTCTAATGGTTTTCTTTACTAGAACTACTTAGATTACCTATTTCACATTGGTTGCATTTCGATAATCTTTGGTTTTTGAGCAATTGATCCATTTCTTCTACATTGCCAAATATATGAGCGTAAAGTTGATTATAATATTTCCTTTGTGCCATTTTAATGGCTATGGGCTATGTAGTGATATCCTTAGTTTTATTACTGATATTGTTGATTTATGTCTCTTGTGTTTTAATTTTGCCAGTCTTGCTAGAGTGACATTTATATTTTTGAAGAAGCGCTTGGTTTTATTAATTTTTTCTATTATTTTTCTTTTTTTTATTTTTTGAAAGAAAGAAAAAGAGAGGAAAGAAAGTGAGAGTGAAAGAAATAAAGAAAAAGAATGTATGAGAGAAAGAAAGAGGAAGAAAAAGAGGGAGAGAGAACGGGATTCTTGTTCTACTGCCCAGGCTAGAATGCAGTCTAAAAATGGGTATTAAAAACCTCTATTATGCCAATAAGTAGGCCTTTTAACAGATACACTGTAATTCATTGATTGAAGACACCAGCTAACTCAGTTCATTGACTTGTAGGAAGAAGGTAGGATTACAGTAGAGGATTCCTCGGGAATCTGGCTCCAAATTTGGAATCGGAGGCATTGGATCTAAAACCTGGTTTTGCCACTTACCTATTCTCTGAACGGGGCAAGTGGTTTCACGCGTTGGGCCAGGAATTTAAAGGCTGGACGAGATAATAGGTGATTCTAGGATTGTACATGCCAACATCCAAGCAGACAGAAGCTGTGCAGCTCACTTTTTCTACAGGCATCACTGAGCACCTACTATGCGCCGGGCTCTCTGCCAGGGGCCAGAGGTTTATCAGTGGACTTGATGGCTGAAGTGCTTGCGTTTAATAGTGTTTTTATTTCAGTGAAGGGAGACTGAGGAAGCACAAACATGAACAAGATACAGTTGAGCACCCTCAAAATCTGAGAGACCAGAATCCGAAATGCCACAGAAGCAAAACCTTTTTGAGGGAAGACGTGACGCCACCAGTGGAAAACTGCACACATAGACGCTAACACAAGCTCTGTTTCATGCACAAAATCAGTAAAAATACTGTCCAAAGTCACCTCCAGGCTATGTGTACAAGGTGCACATGAAACATACATGAATTCCGAGCTTGGACTTGGGCACCTGTCCAAGTTATCTCACTGTGTAGAATCAAATGTTCCAAAGTCTGAGAACACCTGAAATTTGAGACGCGGTTTCTCAACCTGTCGTTGCTCATCTACAGAACTGTCATCCTTCTTTTCTCTCATATCTCAAATCCAGCTGGTCAGAAAATCCTATTACGGGCTCTGCTTTTAAAATACACCTGGAATTCAGTCACTTTTTACCTCCTCCACGGCTGCAACGCTTCAATCCAGCTACCATTATTTCTTACTTGCATGACTACAATGTTCTTCTGAATCTTTTTGTTTTTATCCAGATTCTTCATAGTTCAGAGTCGAGACTCACCATGGAAGCCAGATGATCACTCAAAAATTTAAATTGGATCATATTCTTCCTCTTCTCAAAACCTCCCGTTGGCTGCCTATCCAATCCAGAGGAACAGTCAAATCCCTGTAAAGGCCAATGTTGCCCTGTGTGGTTCGGCTTCCCGAGACCTCTCTGATCTCATCTGCCGCGGCGCAGTCTGCTCCAGCCGCACTGGCTTCTGTGCTGTGCTTGGAATAGATCAGCGGTGTCCTGCCTCAGGGCCTTTGCACTGACAGTTCTCTCTGCTTAGAGTGCTCTTGTTCCAACGATCTGTATGCCCAACCCTTTACCTCTTTCTGAAATGTCACCTGCCCATCTCAACTGAAATTGTAAACTTTGCTGCCTGCCTCCTAAAATTTCTACCCCATTTATCTACTCGATTTTTATGACTCTTTTTTGAGACAGAATCTCGCTCTGTCGCCCAGGCTGGAGTGCAGTGGCACAATCTCAGCTCACTGCAACCTCTGCCTCCTGGGTTCAAGTGATTCTTCTGCCTCAGCCTCCCGAGTAGCTGGGATTACGGGTGCCTCCTGCCACACCTGGCTAATTTTTGTATTTGTAGTAGAGATGGGGTTTCACCATGTTGGCCAGGAGGTCTTGAGATCCTGACCTCAGGTGATCCACCTGCCTCGGCCCCCCAAAATGCTGGGATTACGAGTGTGAGTCACCACACCCAACTTTATGACTGCTTATTGTAGAATATTTCAAAGGTACACAGGAGAAGAGTATAATGACGCCCTAAATATGTATTGCCCAATTTTAACAACGGTCAACTACGGCCAACCTTTTGCTATTTCTTCACATCCGCTACTCCTCATCCCAGATTATTTTAAAGAGAGTCCCAGACTCATGTAATTACATTTGTAAGTCGGTCTGGTCTCATTATTTGTGGTAGTTATGTTCCATAAAGCTACAGCGAATGCTGAACCAGTGAGTACTAAACCGTGACTCCTGAGACTGAGGTTCCCGTGCGCCTCTGGTCACATTTTCATCAACAGATCAATACACAACCTTGTTTTGTGTGTATTTCTGTTTAAATGCACTTTATATAATATACATTATTGATTCATTAACGTTGCACTCAGGGCAACGTCATTATAACTCATGCCTGAATGATGCGTCTCTGACCACATGCATTTTCTCCGCTAAGCATATCACAGCTTTTTTGTACCTAGGAACACTAGATAGCACTTCAGTGCTATGCTTGGGGGACATTTTAAACAATAAAATCACCAACAAAACTCACAAAAATGTGGCACTAAATAGGTCATAAAAAGGGTACCTCACAGGAGCTGGAGCTAGCAGGCGGTGCGCTGCCTCGCTCAGCCTCAGGTGGGAATGCGTGCTTCAGGCAACTTAAATGTTCTGCCTGTCTACACACGTCTCCGAATGACTGTGAAAGTTCTTCAAGTGTTGATTTTAAAGTTACAAATAAATTGTCTAGCAAGTAGGTAAATCTGTAAATATGGAATTTGCAAATAACAAAAATCTTCTGTAGTTTAGTATCTATTTTCAACAGGGGTTCTTTTTAAAAACATAATCACGCTATTATTATTTTAGAAGTTTTTTTTTTTTGAGACAGAGTCTCGCTCTGTCGCCGAGGCTGGAGTGCAGTGGCGCCATCTCAGATCACTGCGACCTCTGCCTCCCGGGTTCAAGCGATTCTTCTGCCTCGGCCTCCCGAGAACCTGGGACTACAGGCACGTGTCACCACACCCAGCTAATTTTTGTGTTTTTAGTAGAGATGGGGTTTCACCATATTGGCCAGGCTGGTCTCAAACTCCTGACCCTGTGATCTGCCCACCTTAGTCTCCCAAAGTGCTGGGATGACAGGCGTGAGCCACCGTGTCTGGCATTATTTTAGAAAAATTTTAATAATTCCTTAGTATAATCAAATATCCCGCCATTGTATCTCCCGAATTTTTTCTCTATTTCTTAAATCTCTTTTAATCTGTACATTTTTTCTCTACCTCTCTCTCTGTCTTTTCTCTCTTGTTTTTACCTTGCAACCCTTGGTTGCAGAAACAGATTGTTTCCTGCAGTTTGGATTTTGCTGAGGGTTCTTCTGGCATTATCTGACAAGGTCCTCTGTCCCCTGTGCTTCCGTATGTCCGAGGTTAGATCTACAGGCTTAAGCAGATTCAGGTTTTATTTATTTTCATTTTTTGGCAAGGCTGCTTATAGGCTGGGGTGTACTTCCATCAGAGGGCACACAATGTCTGCTGTTTCTCACCTCGTCGTGGGAATTGTCTCTGGTGCTCATTTTCTTGGCCAGTGGTTCTCCAGCAGGGACGACACGTTTCTTCCCACAGGGGACATTTGGCAGTGTCCGGTAGGTAGAGAGCAGATATGCTGCTCACGACCCTAAAATGTACAGGAAAGCCCGCACCACGGGGAGGTACCCAGCCCCAAATGCTGGAAAATGGTGACGCTCAAATTCTGTCGTTTCTGCTCCACTGATGAGCTGAAACACTTTTATACAGAGAAACTTCTCCTCAAAGCTGAATCACAAACTTCTAGTATCTTGAGGTACAAGTGGTACAGAAGTAGTGTGATTGAAGCTGAGAGGCCCAATCGTACAGAAGAGGCGTGAATTAAGCTGTGATGCTCAGTATTGTTCCAACTTGGGCCGACAGGAGCCTTTTCGTATAGGCTCCCACGTGGTTCTGATTTTCTTCCTTTTCCTTATATTTTTTCTTTTTTTTTCCCCTTTGTAAAAAGCCATCTTTCAATAAAATAGATGACAATATATTTCTTATATATTGTATGGCTCCCCCTTTAAAGCAGGAACACTTGTTTGTTTTGCTTATGAATATACGTAAGTATATAAAATAGTGTCTGGCACATAGTTAACACTTAAATATTTGTTAAATGAATGACTAACAGTGAAGGATTAGATTGTGTGGTCAGGGACAGCCTCTGTGCAGATGGTGCCCTGATATAAGACTGGCATGACAAGGAGGTGCCCACCACGTGAAGATTTGAGGAAAGAGCGTTCCAGGGAGCGGGGAGGCTTCGTGCAAAGACTCTCTACTGCAGGAATTAGCTTGGCTTATTTAAAGATCAGAATGAATGCCACTGTGGCTAGAACAGAGTGGACGAGAAGAAGGGGTACCAGGTAACGTTGAGGAAGTAGGCAAGCTGAGATCTCAGAAGTCATGGCAGAGTTCCCGTTTTATTGTTTGGTGGAAAGAAATTGGAAGGTCTTAAGTAGAAGAAGACTCGATTAGATTTACGTCTTACAAAGAAGTGCTCTGGATGTTACCTGAAGAAATGGCCTTTGCAGGGCAAGAGTGGAGACAAGGAGACCAATTAGGAAATGACTGAGGAAGTTGAGGATTGGATGAGGGATGTGTGTGGGGGTGGGGTTAGGAAATTATTGGGGAAGTTGAGGATTGGATGAGGGATGTGTGGGGGGGTGTGGGGGATGGCAGTGGCAATAGAGAAAGGAAAGCATTTCAAAATATGAAAAATTGAAACATACAGATATATTCTGACTTTATATATGCAATTACCTTAAATATCTAGTAGGTTACTATGATAATAAGTGTCTGTATCATGATCAAGGTCTGAAATTTTATAATTTGTAGATCATAAGGGCACCCCAAAGCACAAATTTCTTTTCTTTTTTTTTTAGATGGACTCTTGCTCTGTCGCCCAGGTTGGAGTGCAGTGGTGCAATCTCAGCTCACTGCAGCCCCTGCCTTCCAGGTTCCAGTGATTCTCCTACATCTGCCTCCTGGGTAGCTGGGATGACAGGCACCCACCGCCACGCCCAGCTATTTCTTGTATTTTTAGTGGCGATGGGGTTTCATCATGTTGGCCAGTTTGGTCTTGATCTCCTGACCTCACGTGATCCACCCACCTTGGCCTCCCAAAGTGTGGGGATTACAGGCGTGAGCCACCGCGCCCGGCCTGAAGCACAGATTTCTATAGCAGTATGTGATTGTCATTAGGGTCCTTCAGCAAGTGTTTTGAGTCTCTGACTTCTTGGAGTGTGGTAGGGTTGTCTTCTTGGTTTTCTTGTGTTGGTTGAGGGCAGTGAGCTGTGGATGGAAGTGATATATGTCAAACTAAGCTAGAGCACTTGATCGTCAATGCAAGATCCTCTAGAGGTCTTTTTTCCCATCAAGATGATGAGATTACGGCTACTTTGTCAATCTTGGTTTCCTGACTACAATGAAGAGAAACTTTTGTCAGCTGTCAGTGGGCACATAGCTTCAGTAAGGAGTCAACCTCTGTTGTTTTAATCAATTAGATGATTTGTTTATAACTGCAGGATGATCTAGCCCGTGATGATTGGTATGTGGCACCAAAGCAAAACCTTAAAGACAGAAAAACCAAACCGTCTTCCAGGAAGTGTCTGGGAAAGACAACTATTCCAAGACCATTTGCTTCATCGTAGCTTATGAATTGTATATCTGTTGAAATACATACAATGAAATACATACAATTCACAAGCTGAGATGACGCAAAGTGTAAAATATGCTTGGAAATGGGATACAATTGTAATATGCCCAATGTGGTCATTTTATTAGTCTATTTATTAGTGAAAGAGACTTTGGAAGGAACCTTTGACCAGGCTGACTTCACCCCAGCACGAGGCTGATTGAAAATCTCATCACATAAAGTATGAAAGTCAAGATAGCAGGAACCCAGAAACAGAATGTCTCAAAGAGATAAAGGATTGCAAATGATGGATTGTGCTGGAGTTAAAAACTTTTTTTAGAAGAAGATAGAGAATGAACGCCATTCCTTACTGGACTTTCGTCTTTTTGCAGTGGCCGAACTTGACTCTGGAAGGTGCAGTCATTTCGGCCATCTTCCTAATCAATACTGTGAGCTCGGACCAAATCGATTGTGTGGTACATGAAACACCACGCAGGAAGAGCTGATGAGACCCAGACACCACTGTATATTTTGCCTGACTTATCAACTTACTCTGTGCCACCGTTTGGTCAGTTTTGGTAAGAATACAGTACTGAGGAACTGTTTCTTTCCTCCTTCTCCATGTCCAGGTGTCTTCTTGGTTAACAAACCCGACGAGCAATGGTTTTTCTTTTTTCTTTTTTTGCAATGTTTGTGAAGATTTTCTGACCTGGCATCACATGGGTCAGTTCCTTCTATTTGTTTATCTTATATTTCATCTAGAAGTTGTGTGACAGACCAGAGTAACACACAGACCTTTCTCTAGAGAGTTAACTAGGGCTACGTATCAACTTACAGACCAACGCTTGATTCCTCCGTTCTAATGCCGAGAACGGACTCAGTAAGCTTGCAGAAAAGCAAGGTAAGTGCAAACGATAAAATAGGAGCACATCCCTGAGCAACTTTCCAGGAGTTGAAGAGTTCCCGATTTAATAGAGGGTGAGATACCAACTTTCAAATGTATATACTACTTTTTGTAGGTAGGGTGTATCCCTGTAGAAAAGCTCACTTTGAAGAAGCGTAATTGCACCTCTGGATGGATGTGGTCGTCCTGTGTATTGAAAGGAAGGCAGGGTAAAGTGGATGAGAGGCGTGGACCCCTCCTAGACCTGAGGTGAATGGAGGTGACTGGTAAGTTCCTCTTGCAAAGAGTCGTCAAGGACAGATTCATCCCAAAGTTGATGTCATCTTTTTTGCTTCTTGGACGACACCACTAACGTGATTCGTAACTTGGCTTAGAAATAGTCCTCTGTCTGATGGTGTCACGGGCATCGCTTGGTATCTCCTGCCGGACAGCGTCTGTATGAAAAGCAGGCAACTGCATTCCTTTCTGCAGTTTCTCCCCCATTTCGGCCAATCATGTTTCCCAAAATAACCTCACAGATTTACTGGAAAGATTTTGTGGATACAAACACGTCTTTAGTGTTCTCTGGCTGCTGGATCTAAAGACATGCACGCTGAGAGTCCACGGCTGCGTGAAGCCACCACCTTTGTTATGTCTGATTCCTGCACTCTTTCTTTCATGACAAATCACAGGAAAGAGACTGAGGGAATGAGAAGGCCACGTTAATATGCACTGCCAGTATCGGAGCCTATCCCAGAGCCTGGTGTCGGGATGATGCAACAGCTGTTTTGTGTGATTAGTGAAGAAATTCCGATATCCAGTTCCATGTGTAAGGCGTATCTGTTTCCAAGGCACTCACAGTCTATTGCAAGAAACAGACAAATAAGCAAACGAAATCTATGCGGTATGGTACGTGCTATGCACATGTTGTTAGCAGTATGTGTGGAATGTGGCAAGAGCTTTTAAAAGTAGCGTTTCACCTGAGCTGGAGGGGGTTATATTCCTTTTCTATTGTTGCTGTAACAAATTACCACAAGCTTAGAACACAAATTTGTTATCTTATGGTTCTAGAGGTTAGAATGCTGACACAAGCCTCATGGGGCTGAAATAAAGGTGTCAGCAGTGATGCCTTCCCCCCAGAGGCCCTCAGGGAAAACCGTTTCGTTTTCCAGCTACTAGAGGTTGACCACATGTTTTGGGTCATGACTCCGTCCCTCCGTCTTCAAAGCCAGCGACCTTGCATCTCTCCGACTTTCCTCCCTTAGTCATGTCTGTCTCTGACCACAGCCAAGAAAAGTTTTCTCCACTTCTAAGAACACATTTAACTAGAATGGGCCCACAAGAATAACACCAGATAATTTCCCAGTATCAAGGCTATTAACTTAGTCACATCTGCAGGCTTCATCTTGCCAAGTAGGATGACATCTTCTCAGGTTCTGAGGATCAGGACACAGACATCTCTAGGGGCCCACTACTGGCCTACCACAGGGAGAGAGAGGACATGAATAAAGCCCTTCTACATGGGGTAGCAATTTATGTGAGTCTTAAAGGTGAAACTGGAATTGTTAAGGTGAATAGGAGAAGGGGAAAAATGTGGGGAAGAGACTCTTGACCAGATGGGAACTTCGGATTAGATGAGAGCGATAGGTACTGAGGCCAGCCCATGGGTTCAAGAACACTGAGAGAGAGAATTCTTATTTCCTTGGTGTTTCAGAAAGGTGTGTGGCTATTTCCTGTTACTTCAATACATAACTCAATAGCCGAGAGTTCTGCTATTATTAACTGACTTATTCTAATTTAAGGAGCAGCCTGGCGAGGGAGGTGCGTGGTTTTATTAATGAAGATAGAGTTTCTTGTTTGTTTTTTAGGACTCTAGCCAGGGCAATAATGAAAATGTGATCACAACAGGATGGAAAAATCAAATGAAAGAACAGCTGAGACTGTAATGAAAGTGACAATATATTTTCAATAAATTGTGGAAGAAAGACTAATTAATACAAATAGTGACGGGCTGTGATCTTGAGCTACACTGGCTCAATGTCTCATATTTTCATAAGTAAACATTTCGTGTTTGCTATGGAAGCTTTTCTACTTTGAAATCTTTAGGGCAAGTCCAGAAGTGCAAATAAATAATATATTTGCATGTCTATTTTATCATATACATTCTTATCATAAAAAGACAAAGTGGAGCCATCTCTGGTCTATAAAAGCAATTCTAATGTCCTTCAGATTCAGTGTCTATTTAAAAAATCTAAAGAAATATTTGAAAAAAACCCTGTCAACCCAGAATTCAATATACAGTGAGAATATTCTTCAGGAATGAAGGTAAAATAAAAACACTTTCAAGTCAAGTTAAGGAAAACCAAAAGAATTTGTTGTCAGCAGACCTACTCAAAAAGAATCAGTACGGAAAATCTTCTGACAGGAAAGAAATGGTACCAGAAGGAAACTCAGAACATCACAAGTGAGGAAAGAGCAACAGAAATGGTAAACACAGTAGATTATTTTTTTCTTCTTGAATTCTCGAAGTATGTTTGATGGTTGAAAGTAAAAGTTAGGACATTGTCACGTGAGGTTTTCAGTATGTGCAGATGTCATATATAAAATAACTGTAAGATAAAGGGGGAAGATAAAGGAACCTATTCGGTGGTAAGAGTTTCACATTCTACTTAAATTAGTAAAATATTGATTGTACATAGACTGTGAAAAGTTATATATGTAGATTGTAATCTCTAAAAGGACTACTAGAATATTATTCACTGAGATAAGTAAAAACATATTAGATAAATAAAGGTAGGCATTGAAAATATTTAAATTGTCCAAAAAAGCCAAGGACTAGAAAACAAAGGAATGAAAAGTAGAGAAAACAAATAAAATGGGAGAGCCAAATTTATGATGATTATATTATAAGCAAATGCTCTAAATACACCAACTGAAGGAGAGAATGTCGGGGTAGATGGGTTAAATAAATAAACCACCTACGTGCTGTCAACAAGAAACTCACTTCAAATGAAATAATACAGGGAGGATAAAGGGAAAAGGTTAGAAAATGATACATCATGCAAACACTAATGAAAAGTAAATGCAAGTGTTTATGTTAATATCTGACAACATTCCATTCAATAATAGTGCGTGAAATATTCCTTAGTGGAAAATTCACTAAGATAGATTATATTCTGGGGAAAAACGAACTTTAACAAGCTGAAAAGTTGAAATAATAAAAGATGATCTCTGACCATAGTAGAATTAAACTAGAAATAAATCTAGTTGAAAGATACCACATGTATAGAAATGCTACTGATTTTTATATGTTGATTATTTTTATCCTGAGACTTTACTAAAGTTGTTTATCAAATCTAGAAGTCTTTTGGCAGAATCTTGAGGGTTTCCTGGGTATAGAATCATATCGTTAGTGGTGATAATTTTTTCCTTTTTTTTTGGTGGAGAGGGGCAGTGCCTTTTATTTCTTTCCTTTGCCTGATTGCTCTGGCTAAGACTTCTAGTATTATGCTGAATAGGAGTGGTAGGAACCGAATCGAGAATGTAATCCCGTTTACAATAGCCACACATACATACAAATACCTGGGACTACATGTAGCCAAAGAGATGAAAGATATCTATGAGAAGAACTGTAAAACGTTGCCTAAAGAAATCAGAGATGACACAGACAAGTGGAGAAGCATTCCATGCTCATGGGTTGGAAGAATCAATATTGTTAAAAGGTCCATACTTTCCAAAGGAATATAGAGATTCAGTGCTATTCTTATCAAATTACCAATGTCATTTTTAACAGAATTTGAAAAAAAGTATTCTAAAATTCATTGCTAACCAAAAAAGAGCCTGAATAGCCAAAGCAACCCTGAGCAAAAATTAAAAAAAATAGAAGTAAAGCTGGAGGCATTACATTACCCAACTTCAAACTATACTACAAGGCTACAGTAACCAAAACAGCATTGCACTGGTACAAAAATAGACACACAGACCAATGGAAGAGAATACAGACCCCTGAAATAAATCTGCACACGCACAACAAAATGATCTTTGACAAAGTTAACAAAAATAAACAGTGGGGAAAAGGTACCCTATTCAATAAGTGGTGCTGGAAAACTGGCTAACCATATGCAGAAGGGTGAAACTGGACCCCTACCTCTCACCGTATGTGAGAACTAGCTCAAGATGGATTAAAGATTTATAGGTAAGACTATAAAAATCCTGGAAGAAACCCTAGAAAATACTTTTCTAGAGATTGGCCTAGGCAAAGAATTTCTGATGAAGACCCTAAAAGCAAATACAAGAAAATAAAAAATAGACAAATGGAACTTAATTAAACTAAAGGGCTTTTGTACAACAAAAGAAACTGTCAACAGAGAAAGCAGATAACCTACAGAATGGGAGAAAATATTTGCAAACTATGCATCTGAATAAAGACTAATATCCAGAATCTATAGGAATTTAAATGAATCAACAAGAAGAAAATGAATAACCCTATTAAAAAGTGGGGAAAGGACCTGAACAGATCCTTCTCAAAAGAAGACATACCAGTGGCCAACAAACATGAAAAATGCGCCACATCGGTAATCATCAGAGAAATGCAAATCAGAATCACAATGAGATACCTTCTCAAACCAGTCAGAATGGCTATGACTAAAGATTAAACAACAACAGCAAACACACAACAAAAAACACGTGTTGGTAAGGCTGCAGAGAAAAGGGAATAATTATACACTGTCAGCGGGAACGCAAATCAGTTCAGCCCCTGTGGAAGGCAGTTTGGAGATTTCTCAGAGAACGTGAAGCAGAACTACCATTCAACACAGCGATCTCATTATCGGGCATATACCCAAAGGAACATAAATAGTCCTACTGAAAAGATACCTGTGCTTGTATGTTGATCACAGCACCATTCACAATAGCAAACACATGGAATCAACCTAGGCACCCATTAACAGTGGACTGGGTAAAGAACAGTATAGCTACACCATGGAATACTACACAGCCATGAAAAGAAAGAAATCATATCCTTTGCAACAACATGGGTACGGCTAAAGGCCACAATCCTAAGCAAATTAACACAGAAACAGAAAATCAAGTATCACATTCTCATTTGTAAGCGGGAGCTAAACACTGGGTACACATGAACGCAAAGCTGGGGGGATAGACACTGGGGGTTCCCGAAGAGGGACACAGAGAGGAGCAAGGCGTGAAAACTACCTGTCAGGTACTGTATTCACTATGTAGGCAACATCATCCTTAGGAGCTCTAACCCCAGCACAATGTAATAAGTCACAACCTGCACGTGTATTCCTTGAATCTAAAATAAAACAATAAATAAAAACAAGAAAGATATTATGAAAAATCTCCAAACACTTAGACTTTAAAAACACTCTTCTAAAGAGCATCTACCTATTTTATTTACTGAAAACTACAAAATGCTGATGAGAGACATCAATAAATGGAGATACATATTATGCTAATTAATTGGAAGACTCAGTATAGTAAAGTTGTCAATCATCCCCAAATTGATTCATAGATTTAGTACAATTTCAACCAAAATTTTGGCAGGATATTTTAGAGATATTGCAACCTGATTCTATGTTTTATATGGAAAGGCAAAGGAATTAGAATAGCCAAAACCATTATATATGATGGTGAAAAACGAAGTTGGAGGAATTATTATATTACTGATTTTAAGACTATTATATAGCTATAGTGAGACAATGTGGTATTGGTGACGGAATAGACGCACAGATAAATGAAATTGAATAGAGAGTCCAGAAACTGATTCAGACAACAATAGTCAACTGATTTTTTTTTTTTTACAAAGATACAAAGACAACTTATCAAAAGGACACTGTCATGGTTTGAATGTGTCCCCCAAAGTTCATGCATTGCTAGCTTAATCCCCAATGCAAAGGTGGGTTTTTTTTTTTTTTTTTTAACAGGATCTTGCTCTGTCCATGCTGGAATGCAGTGGTGCAATCTCAGCTCACGGCAACCTCCGCCCCCAGGGCTCAAGCCATCCTCCCACCTCAGCCTGCTGAGTAGCTGGGACCATACGCATGCATCACCACACCCAGCTAATTTTGTATTTTTTGTAGAGATAGGGTTTCCCCATGTTGCCCAGGCTGGTCTCAAACTCCAGAGCTCAAGCCATCTGCCTGCCTCAGCACCCAAAGTGCTGGGATTACAGGCATAAGTCACCGTGCCCCAGAGGTGGGGCCATTTAGAGGTGACTCATATCTGAGGGCAGAATCCTCATGAATAGATTGATGTTATCTCTGGAGTGGGCTCATGATCACGAGAGTGGGTTTGTCATAAAGTGAGTTCGGCCCTGTGTCTTCCTCACCCTCTCTCACCCTCTTGCCTTCCGCCGTGGGATGACGCAGCAAGAAGGCCTTTGCCAGATGGCAACAGCTCGACGCTGGACTTCCCAGCCTCTGGAGCTGTGAGAAATACACTCTCTTCTTCATAAATTACCCAGTCAGTAGTGTCCTGTTTGAGCAACACAAAACCGATCAAGTCTTTTCAACAAAGCTATTGGAACAATTAGATATATATATGTAAACAAAGAACCTCAATTTAAACCTCATACTCCCTCATTTAAAAAATAACTAAAAACAGATGATAGGTAAAAACTGTAACATTACGCTATAAACTTGTAGAGAAAAACATAGGGGGAAATCTTTGTGACTTGGGATTTAGCAGAGTTTTCAGTTATGACACCAAAAAGGATAAATTGTACTTTATCGGAATGAAATATCTTGCTCTGCAAAAGACTCCGTTAAGAGAATAAAAATACAAGCCACGGACTAGGAGAAAACATTTAAAATTACTTATCTGACAAAGGACTTGTATGAAGGATGTGTAAAAAAATTCTAAAAATTCAAATTTTTAAAATGGGTAAATGGCTTGAACAGACATTTCACCAAAGTAGATTTAAAGATGGAAAATCAGCACATTAAAAAGATAACCAACATCATTATTTGGGAAATGTGAGTTAAAACTAAAATAAGATAGTATCACACATTGATTAAAATGGCTAAAATTGAAGCACTGATCATTAATATTTGGCGTCTGAAAAAATGTGGAAAACCTGCAACTCTCATGCTCTGCTGTTGGGAATGCAAAATGGTGCACCCTGTCACGCACACTGTGGTGGTCACTCACAAAGTGAAACACACACTTACGGCGGGTCCCGCGAATCGTGCTCTCATTCCAGAGCTTTCATTCCAGAAAAATAACAGCTTACATTACATACAAAACTTACACAAAAAAGTGATTTGTTTATTGCAGATTACTTACGATCCCCATAAATTGAAACTACTCAAATACCCTTCAAGGAATGAACGGATAAACCAGTGTCCTCAGCGCTACCATGGATGCTACTCAGCAGCACAAAGAAACAAACTACACGAACAGCAAATCTCAGATGCATTACACTAACTGAAACGAGCCAGGCTCCAAAGATGATTCACCTTGTGACTCCATTTGTGCTCTTCTGGACAAGGCCAACTTTAAGGCAGTGGTTGCCAGGGCTAGACGTGGGTACAGGGCAGAGATCTGAGTACTGCAGGAGGGGATTTGAGGGGGTCGAGAGGACAGTGTGTCCTGATTGTGGTGATGGTTACATGACGCAATACGTGTATTCAGATTGATAGAACCAAACAGCAAAATACAGACCCAATTTTACTGTGCGTTGATTTTTTTTAAATGAGAAAAAAATGTATATTTGGACAGAAAGACGATGGAAATGACAGATCTCCTTGCTGTATGTCTCCAGTTTGCAATGGTATTTTTCATGCGGGACAGGAGAGAACATAAAAATCATGAGTTTATTCCACCTGAAAATTATAAGCATTCCTCAGCCAGGTTTTTAATTTTATTTTTATTTTTTGGAGGGGAAGGAGTTTCACTCTTGTCACCCAGGCTGGAGTGCAGTGGTGTGATCTTGGCTCACTGCAACCTCCGCCTCTTGGGTTCAAGCGATTCTCCTGCCTCAGCCTCCCGAGTAGCTGGGATTATAGGTGTGTGCCACCATGCCCAGCTAATTTTGTATTTTTAGTACAGAGGGTGTTTCTCCGTGTTGGCCAGGCTGGTCTTGAACTCCCCATCTCAGGTGGTCCGCCCGCCTCGGCCTCCCAAAGTGCTGGGATTACAGGTGTGAGCCACCGTGCCTGGCCCTCAGCCAGGTTTTATAAGGAAAAAAGAAAGAAAAAGGAACCAAACTTGGAGGAAGAGTACAATGAAGTCAAATGCTTCCCACTGCCCTCTGATACCAGGGTTAGTCACTTCTGGAGTGGCTAAGGGGCCCAGAGCAGTCACACAGCTGTCACCCAGAGTTATAAAGCCAGGCCAGTCCTAGTTTCTGGGGATCAAGGTTAAATGTGGCGTTGCCACAGCCTATTGAGAAGTATCTTAAAATGGAATCCCCAGGAATGTTCAGAGATCCTGCAACTGCCTTGGGGTTAAACGACTGTAATAAGAGGAAGGCCTAACGTTCACGTACTTGGAGCAATGCCAGCCTCCTGTGCAGGATTTGGTATGCTGACAGAAGAAAGGGTGTTGACATGTAGTAATTGTAAGGAAAAGGATAAAGCAAGTGTTGAAGATGTGAGAAGCTGGGCTAAGCTGGGGAACACTGTACTCTATAAGCAGCCTAATCCAGAGGTGGCAGGCCAGACTGACGCAGCGATGCTTATGGAAAAGTCACAGGGCTGGGCTGCAGCTGTGAGAGCTCGTCAGCGTAGACGGCCCAGCCCGACTCTAGATGTCCAGAGCCCATGTTACACCCCATCTTACAGCCACCTGGAGGTCTGGCTGCTTCTGTGATGGGATAGATCTCATAAGACTTGGGCTTCCAAATCCAAGACTTTGAGTTTAGAATGAGACAGAGATTTGTGTCCCTATGATGTTGATAGGACCATCTGTTTGGTTAGGTCAGTAAGAGGCATACATGATCTAGAGAAAAAAATCAGAGTCAAGTTCGCTGAGGTGCTTCATGATTTGACTTTCTGAGAAGGTGTGGGACGGTGGAAAGAACCTGGGAATTGGTCTAAGTCCTAGCTCTGCCCCAACTCAACGTGTGGTTTTAAGGCCTCTCCCACTGAATTCCAACTTATAGCTCACCTCATCTATGTCACTTCTGGTCTCAAATCGAGAAACTGAGTCCCAGAAAGATCAAATGACTCCCCTTGGGTAACACAGTCATTTAGTGCCATACGGGCTTTAACTCGGATCTTCTGATTCCAGAGTCAGGGAACACGTCAGGAAATGATTTTGATCTTACAGGCAGGCCTACCTAACTTCGGAGAGAAAAAGTTTACTTCCTTGAGAGGAAGATTGGCTAGCGAGCGAGACACATACACACATACAGAGACAGAAAAAAACTCAGGCACTTGGTAGGATTTTCCTGTTTGGTTGGTTTTTCACCTGCGTGCAGGGCAACGCAATGGAACACCTACTAAGAGGAAATTGCAAGGGAATGTCCCTCCTCAGGCACACAGCTGCAAGACACGGCATCCCGAGTGCACGTAATTTGTTAAGTGTCTTCTGATCTACTCCTACCACGGAGGGATGCAGAGTGGCTGACGCGAAGGGGCAGCAAGGAGAAACAGCGAAGATTATCCAGAGGGAGACGCGTGAAGGTAAACTTGACAACGGGTAAGACATGTCCATTTCTGTTGGTAAAGAAACGGCGGCAGTTTTGAAACAGAATACGTAAATCTCTAGAAATGGACGGGAGTTTAGGAATGGTGACCTCACTTCAGAGCTCAGGAGTCACCAAAGGTGAAGATGTCTTCTTGTTTTTTCTGTGACCAAAGCACTAACACAATTCTGACTCTGCTACCCCTTCCTGCCTAAGTTCCCCCTGCTTGTCTGCTGTGTCCACCTACTCCCCAGGTCCAGCAGAGGCTGCCTCATTCATCTTTGTATCACTTATTAGACTAGTCTAGCAGAGTGCCTGGCATACAGCAGGTACTCCATAAATGCTTGCTGAATAAGTTGATAACGTTGACTTAGTAAGCTCTAAAGGGCCACATAAGGAATTATTGTATCTCTTGAAAAGATGCCTCCCTGAAGCTACTTTAAATCCAGGAATAGAAGTCGGTTATCCGGCTTGATGTGAACAGCAAGGGTGCTTAACTTCGGATGTCCCGTTCTCTCTGGGAGAGTTGAACTGAGCCCAGGGGAGACTGGACCTGGCGAACCGGCTCCTGGGCAGCACCCTGTGCTGAGGTTGTTTAGGCTTCATCATTAACTGGAGGCCCTGGGAGCAAGATTCTAGCAACTTATAGCCAAGGAAGGAAATCAATGTTAGGTCAAGAGAAGCGTAATCAAAGGACCTCACGTACGAATGTGAAGCCCGGGGCAGGATCTGAGGAGCTTAGAAATGGGTGAAAATTATTTGGTGCAAGGTAGGGTGAAGGCAAACGGTTGGTGAACACAGTGGTGCTGGAAGTCCCTGTTTTGGAAACAGTGGCCATTTAAAAGCCCAGGTCAAACTAGATATGAGATTACAAATCATAACGGAAACGCTAGTTTCTTCTCTCTCATTTTCTGTGCGTATATGGATACATCTTGATGCTGACATGTGTCTATTTTAGGTTAAAAGTGTTGGAACTTGAACACTGCATCTTTTTTTTTAAGTTGCTGAAATTCGCCCAAACATAAAATGTGGACGTAAACTTGACAAGCCGATCATTTAACTGATTGCAAAAAGGCAGTGCTTCCTGTTTTTAGGTGATGCCTAAAGACCGACTCTTCTACCACCTGTGAGCATGTGAGGCCCTGTACAAAGAAGGGCTGTCCCTGCAATGTCTTCAGTCTGACTTGGGGGTGGAATATAACCTAGACCGGGGACCAGGTCCTCCCGACTTCCTGCAGTTACTAACATGCAAACATGCGGAAAACCCGCCCCGAGATGCTCTCAAGGCCTGTGGTTTTGGCCTGGTGTGGCAGCTCATGCCTGTCATCCCAGCACTTGGAGAGGCCGATGCAGGCAGATCACTTGAAGTCAGGAGTGGGAGACCAGCCTGACCAACATGGCAAAACACATCTCTACAAAAAATACAAAAATAAGCCGGGCGCAGTGGCATGTGCCTTTAATCCCAGCTACTCGGGAGGCTGAGGCAGGAGAATCGCTTGAACCCGGGAGGTGGAGGCTGCAGTGAGCCGAGATCGTGCCACTGCACTCCAGCCTGGTGACAGAGTGAGACTTTGCCTCTCAAAAAAAAAAAAAAAAAAAGAAAAAAGGAATGCAGGTTTTAGTTCTGGCTCCACCTCTTACCACTTCTGTGACCACTGATGAATTATCTTTCTGAGACTCAGTTTTCTCCCGGTTGAACGGGAGGAACAATAGTATGTAGCTCAAGAGGTTGTTGTGAGGGAGACGAACGTGATAACGTGAATGGTTAACAAGACCCTGATATGCTGCAAATGCTCAACAACTATTTTATGTTATCAATGTTATTATGTACCTTATCTGGGCATTCAGAAAAATTCAGAAAGATCACATGTGGAGGAGAAGCCGAAGTCACTGTTGCTGGGTGTGTGATCAAACTGCAGAGTGCTCGCTCTGCTAGTTCCGTTAATTCAGAGGAACCACTGGGAGCGGGTTGAACCGTAAGCTTTGGTGAGAGAGATTCGTGTATTCAGCTGGGCACGACTGAGGCGGTGGGAACACAGCTCACGGGGTCGCAGGCAGGGACGGGAAAGTCTCACAAAGCACAAGACGGGGACAGGTGGCCCTGGCCTCTTACCTGCACCTCACTCAGGGCTGCCGGACTTGCACCTGAAAAGCTGACTTCTGTTCCCCCGGGGCCTGGTCTCCTGGTCAGGCCTCTTTAGCTGCCATCCTACCGTGAAAGGGAAGCTCTCTAAGCTAAGGGCTCTTATTCCAGTGACAGGAAACAAACTTAACCAACCAAACACACGTAGTACTTAACACACACCAACTGCACCTAGTGTTTACTCAATAATCACCAAGTGAGGGAAAGGCATAGAACAAGAAAACCCAGGACAGCAGCCCGGCGTGGCTTCCAGATGCGCTTGACTTGCAGCAGGACGCAGAAACCAGAAAGCAGCCTGGTGATACGGGTCCTCACGTGTTCCTCCTTGAAACAGTGAATCCTAGCTGGAACCTGAGCTCAAAGACACAGGGAGACATCCATCAAAATGCTGAGAAGGTGGACGGCTCATGGAAAACGTGCACAGGAGCCCACGGAAGCAAACTTTCAATATTTGCCTCAACCAGCCACCAACTTTCTGAAACCAAAATAAGAAACAAATAGACAAAACTCTGCCCTGCTCTTTCGGATCCTTCTTCCCAAGTGATGCGAGTGTTTAGGAGTTAAATTTTCTTCTGTGGCTCCTGCAGTCCCCCTAGAATAGAGCTCTAAAAGCAGACAGACAGCTGTTTCAGAAAAGCATGAGGCAATAATCAGCCCACATTGCTTACCAAAGCACAAAGCTCTCGGGAACACAGGCCATTATTCAAATCAGACCCAAACTCTCTCTTTCTCTCTTTTTAAAATCCTCAAACTGAAAAAGTAGGCTAGAATATTCAAAATCTCTCTGTAATTTTCCTCCAAAATAAACAAAGTGGTCAGATATTTTTTTCTTTTCAGAGCTATAAAAATGCCCCGGCAGACATACAGAATTTCATACTCAGGAATGAAGAGCTTCAGGAAGCTGCAGATGTAACGAGATGTTTTTTCTAACAGACAGGAGACTGGCGGCGTCGTGATTTCCATGTTCAGTCTCTCCTCAAAGTCTAAGAAAGTGGGCCCAGCCTCAAGGGCCGAAGCTTTGCCAGTGGCTGATGAGCATTAGATTTTCCTAAAATGACCCCGAGTCTGGCCACCGCTGTCTAGAAGACTTTGCCAGAGCAAAACTGCCCACCCAAAGGTGAACAAGTTCAAACGCTTTCATTCGACCCAAAAAATCCTTCTCATTATGATTGCCACTGTCTTTCCACACTGGGCGCGCTCACGCTGCCCCGTTCCGTGCCGCTCACTAACCACACGTGCTCCCTCCCCACACGTCCTGACACACGCTCTTCTGCCTTCCAAGCTCCCGCCCCCGTCGTCACCCGGCAAATTCCCACTGGTCCTCCAAGACCTACTGCAAAGGCGCTTCCTCTGTGACGCTGCCCGGATTTAGTATCACAACTAAATGTGTATGTATTTGTCGTAAGAGGAATGCCAGAGAGGAAGAGTACGACAACCTGGATTCTTGTGTCCGCCTCATACACACTAGGCTACGAGTGTGCCAGTTGCTTCAACTTTCTATTTAGTTTTAGTTTCTAAAATGGTGATTTGTAACCCCTAGTGTTCCCCATTCACAGATGTGTCACAAAGTTCACAGAGTAAAATATGAAATCTCTTTCAAAATGCCACTGAACACTCCGGATGACATAGCAAGGCGGCTTGCACTGTGCTTGAGGCAGAAGTCCCTGGAGTCCGTCTGGATCCTGGCTCTGATAGTTGTCGCGAGCGTGACCTTGGGCAAGTTGACTGACCTCTCTGAGCTTCGGATTCCCCATCTGTAAAGTGAAGATCGTAAACGCAGCAAGTGCCTGCGGGGTTCCTAAGCAATAACCACATGGACAGCAGCGGACGTTGCAGTGCCTCACACGCGGTGTGCATGTGGTACCTGTCAGCTGTCGCCGGCGGAGTTTTCTCACTGGAGTGGCTGCAAGAGCAAGGGCTCTGTCTTGTTCAACGTCTTCAGCACCCAGACCACGGGCTGGCGCCCGGGAAATATTCAATAAATATTTGTCAGGTCGATGGAACCCCACACTTACGCATGTGACCACAACCTCCTTCTACTAGACGCACGATGAACAGAGCAACAGTCGGAGAATGTCTTGGGACAGGTGTGCAAAGTAACAGGTAAATTTCTCATCAGTTTCAAGTCCCTCCCTTTACACCCAACGTCTGTCCATGACGGCAGGTAGGTGGCTGGACCCCCTAGTAAATAGGTTGCTCTTGTTATTGTCTATTGGGAAAAATGATGTGGCGCTACCAGGACGCCAGTAATGTCCTGGTGTGAATAGGCATGCTAAGGTAGAGATATTTTCAAACTTAGGTGGCACAATGCAAGGATTAAACGCAGGACGTCCCAGTGGAAAACACAGACTCGAACGCTCCCTCGTCACAAACACTTGGTCTGACGGACAGAGGATGGAGCTGAGGGCAGCAGCGTTGGCTGCGTGTCGTCAGACACCGGCTACGTGGCTGTGGTTAATCCCCAACGCAACACAGCATTTGACACTTTCCACTCCACGGATGTGGAATCAGAGGTTCAGAGAAATTAGATGGGTTTTCAAGGAAACATCATTTACCCAAAACCAGCCCTTCCCACACAGCATGGAGCCTGGCACAGAGAAAGTTCTCAGTGCGTGGAGAATATGAAATACGGTTTTATTTTGTTTCTTCTGGCTGGTCAGAGATGGCGGTGGAAGTGATGCTCAGCCTGTTTTTAATTTGAACAAGGGCTTTTGGACTGTTCTGAAGACTCGGCTTCCTCTGGGTTTCCTACAGGAAGCAGCTGTGCTGACTCAGGCTGCTCCCAGTCCCAAGGGAATCGAATTCAGAAGCTGGTTCTTATCCTGCCTTCTTACTGTCTTAGGACCAAATCTTGTGTCTTGGTTCCTAAAGAATGGGTAGAAATTTGTCTTGATCGGAGAGACGGGGCAAGGCCAGGGTGATTGTCTGGAACTGTGCTAAGGGCTGATGGGTGTGGTAGAGGTTTTGGGAGCTCAGGATTAGTTGTGCTCTGTCCGTGCAGGATGTAAGAATAAAAATAAAGTGCTGCAGACCAAATGCTAGGCACAATATTGAGAGTTTTTACATTTAATCTTTATAATTAAAATATTTGCAAATATACACAATTAAAATCAAGGCAGTCCGGCGTAGTGGGGAAGAGTTTGTGTTCTGCAACACCCTGGTTTGAATTTTGACTCACTGTTGGCACGTGCCATTTTCTCATCAGTTTTTTTCAACTGTAAAAAGAATATTAATCATAGTATCTACTTCGGGTGATTTTTGTGAGAACTGAATGCAAAAAAAACGTAATAAACTATTGACATAAAGGGATAGGTATAGTTCTGGAACAGAGTAACACTCAGTTATGTCTCTTTGACAGCAATACCCTGGAGGGCGGAACCCACGTCCGTTCAGTTCAGCCCCCGTCTCCAGCTCCTCCTGTATAGTAAGTGCTCAGCAAATACGAAATGTGGATAAATAAATAAATGCATGATGGATGCAATGGAAGAAGCATTAGAAGGACCTCAGGCCAGCAGGCTGAGGTATAATATCAATACTATAAGGAGGTTTAATGTTAAAATAAGATTGAGAAAACCCTCAAGGAAAACTTTCAAACTTTGCTTTTTACCCCATTTAGTACAAGGGAGAATTTGAATGTTTTAAATGGCTCTCACCTGCATCATGGATTTTCTTTGGCCTCCCTCCTAAATACACACACACACACTCACTCACAAACACACTCACGCTCACACATACACATGAGTTGGGGGTAGCTCCGAAAACAACCTGCCTCCAGGCCTTGGCTTAGTTACAGCCCTCTATAAACAGGGGTTTGTACAGGTTGGGGATGAGAAACACACTATGGTTTCCTCTAGCTGGCATGCATATCTCGAATTTAGGATTATTGAGGTCTGAGGCTTAGAATAAGTCACCTGAGAATTGTGTCTTCCGGGGAAGGTTCTCCCCAAAGTCCTAGACTGCCCTGCATTCCTTCCCCCAGTTTGAATATGGGTAGTTCAAGGCAGTACTTTCTTGCAATGGGGAAAGAAAAAGCACCCCAAAGGCAGTTGAGAAGTGAATATGCTCTGGGCTCTGAGAAGGAGCTGAGTGTGCCCTGCTTGACTCCAGCGGCTGGCTGGAGGGTGCCGTGAGTTCACGCCTGGGGTTCCTCCTGCCTGTGGTAGGGAAAAATAAACTTTGTATTAACTAAGTTAATATCATTAATTTTTGGTTAACTATATTATTTCAGGTCCCTGTGGGCTACCTGCCAGGAGTGGGAGGTTATCTGAATGGATAGGTACACATAAGAGCTTCAGGGTTCAGAGAAGGTCAATGTGCATTTTCAGAGCTTAGGCTGGGATTTAAGTGCTCGGTAGAAATTGCTTTTGATCCTGGGCTCCTCTGAATGGTTCTGGAACCTAACTGTATTCCATACAGGGATCTTATCCATGCAATCTCAGCTGCTTTATCTGTAAAAATGGTGAAAATATTTTTCTCCCAGAATTGTTGTGGAGATGAAAGAAGATGTATATGGAATTGCTTAAATGAGCAGTGCAAATAAAATCTGGGGGAAACTGGGAAACGGATACCAGAATTGCTTAAACTGGTGTCTTAATGTCTTAATTAAAAAAAGTTCTCAATTTCCACCAAAACAAAATTTCTACTTGACAATTTTGCGAGTTCATTTGAAGTCACTGAACTTAACTGGGTGAACAAAACTCCATTCTGTAAAGTATTCTGCGATTTATGCTTTTTACATTTCAGATGTGCCCCTTCTGATGTTTGAGTTCGGGAATCTACTGTATAAAAAACAGTCTAAAAACCCACATTGCGTTCACCTGTCTCTTGCTGTTGACCTAGCACTGACAGTGACAATCTCAGAAAACCAGTATAAAATTAAATGCCATCTTCCAGGGTTCTGTTTCAACACTTTGCCATAGCCTATGGCTAGAAGTCTAATTCAAGACTTCCCTAGAGCTGAAGCCCAGGTGATTTAGCCATGAGGCTTGGAAAGCAGGAAGTCTGTTGCCTGGCAACCAGAAACATCTGGAAACATCCAGTTCACTTTCTGTTTAGTGTTCACAGCCCTCTTGATATTCCAATACACATAGCAGATGTTAAGCCTCCTGTTTGAATTTTAAAGGCATGAAACAGAGTAGTGAAAAGTGGAGACAACGTTTTCATCTGCGGACTAACAAATTGGCTTCAGCTCCAAATCTTTGGGAATCTGCAAAGACTCATTTTCTTCATGTTGATGTTCCCTTCTTCTTCCCCTAAATAGAACTAGCACGCTGCTATTTTTTTCCTCCTTTAACTTGTAAGAGGAGATAAGCTTCTTATAAACCAGAAATGCTTGCTGGGAATGTTGATAAAGAAGGTAAAGATAGAAGGAGACCTTAGAATATTATTTATTCGTTTGCTCATTCATTCATCCGTTCTTTCACTCACCCGTTGGTAAATGAACAAATGCATGCTGTATCGTTTAGTAATCAAGAGTCAGAAATCAGATACTCTTAAGTTCAAATCCACCTGTCTGAATGACCACATTTGAAGTTATTTAACCTCTTACTAAGCTTCAATATCCTCTTTGTAAGAGGAATAATAAGAGGAACTGGGTTATAGGGGCTTTTTGGTGAGAATTACGTGAAATAAGGCAGGTAAAGGGATTGGCATAGCTCAGGGTGCAGAGGGAGCTCTCCGTAGGTTGTCGGTGATGCTGTTGCTACTCCGTCACTTCTGCTGGTAAAGTCCCACTCTAGTGCACACAACGATAGGAAGGGTTCTATGACTTAATGGAAAAGAGTTTAAGCTCTGCCGTCAGACTACCTGTAGAGCTTTAAGCAAGTTTTATGAACTGTCAGTGCCTCGGGCTCCCAGGTGCAAAATGAGGTAAACAACAGCGTTTCTCCTCACAGGTGTTGAGAGAATTAAATGAGAGAATGTTTTTTTTAACAGTGTAGCCCAATGCCAGGCGGAGAGTGCTAGCACCTCCTGGGCGTCGGCTCCCAACAGCACCGTCATCACTACGTGTTCCCAGCACTGCTGGTTCAAAGATGAGTAAACCACAGTCCCTGCTCTTGAGCAGCCGTGTGACGGGCATAACGTCCACTGGAGCACGCTTAAAAACGATGACCTAGGAGGGGCCAGGTGTGAAGACGGAGCTTCGAACAGAAAGCCACAGGCGCCCCAGTGAGCGTAGTACCCTCCTACGGCGGCCACCCCAACGGTGCTGCTGTTGAAAGAAACTTCGGCGTGTTCACATGTTAAAGAGTTTATCTGAGCAGACAGCAGTTCATGAATCAGGCAGCTCCAAACTGGACGTGGTTTAGGGCTCTGCCCAGAGGCACAAAGGGGAGGATTTAACAGGATGGATGTGGAAGTAGAGCAAATAAACTACCCAACTGGTGAAAGTGTGAGCAACTGCCTTACTTGCACTGTCCTGGTGGGAAGTTCAAGACAATGTAACCAGCGGTAAGTTGGCCTCCTGTGATTGGCTGAGCTGAAGTCTCGTTTTCTTTTCAATTAGCCCCTTACAGGAAATGAATCTGAGCAGGTTTCTATTTGCTTAGGCGGGAACCCAGGGTGCGAGGATCGCCTGAGTCCAACGGCTCCCTGTAGTGGTTTTAACAGCTTTCACTCCTGGCTCCACGTGAGCACCACCTTTGAAAATCACTGATGCCTGGGTTCTCCTCCCAGAGACTCTGAGAGCTGGCACGAGGCGTCACCTGGGCATCAGGATTCTTTAAAGCTCTCAGATGATTTTAATGGGCAGCCAAGTGCGGAATTACTGGGAGGTCATCACCACTTGATACTGCTCATCTTTTCTGCAAAATTGGCACAGGTATCTGAGAGGAGCTGTGAGGCTCTTACCTTGTGATTCCACCCCTGCCCGGAGCATGGCATTTCAGATACCAAGTGCAACAGCAGCAGCACTTTGGGTTTTTCGGAGGAGCAGTGCTGGCATGCAAACACGGACAGTAATCGCTCTCATTTTTAGAATATTTTATCTCACTTAACTATCCCAATAACTCTGAGAGCTGCTTTTCTCTTCTTTGCACAGATGAGAAAACTAATGATAAAAATATTTAATTAGTTTACCCAATGCCTCACAGCTGGTGAGTAGCAGGTGTCTCTGCTCCACTCAACTCAGCTAAAAGCTCACACCAGAGGCCCTGAAATTTGACCGTGAAAATCAGTATCACTTGCCACTCAGATCCTCCCTTAGGCGTTTCTCCTTCCGACTCCACTTGCAAGTGAAACGGACGAAGGACTCTTTCTGCGCTCCCTCTGTTGGCTGTGCTTTGTGTGGATGCGGTAAGTCAGTCAAGCTAACCGTAGAGCTTCCTTGGTAGAGGAGTCTGGTGTTTTCCTGGAGGCACAGAGACATGGGCGCGGACTGTAACGTGCACTTGCAAAAAGCTGGGGGTTTTGGAAGGTGCGGATAGCGAGTTACGTTAGAGTTGGGCAGACTCTGGGGTGCAGAGAGAACTGTTCTTCGTCATCCAGGGATAAAGCTGGGCCCTGGCAGAGGGACCACAAACTGGAAAGAATGACTTCCTCCTTCTCATGAAGCTCCTGGTGGCTCAGTAGTGCTGGTTTGGATTGAGAGTTGAAAGTTATGAGGTTGGAAAAGGATACAAGGCCAGATGCTGTGTCTAGCGAGATTTCGTCTGCACCCAATTTGAAATAGTGTGGACCTTCTAAGTGCTCCAAATGTGGGTGTCTCTGCACAAAGAATAGATGGCGAGGGCTGTTATGTGACCTTACCTTTGTAAAGGGCATGTAATTGCAAAAAGGAACGTCAGCTGTTGTGTGGGGAGACCCTCCCTGTGCCCGGCGTTTTGCATACACTATCTCATTTAATTATTATACAATTCCTATGAGCTTAGAATTATCATGACCTTGCTACAGATAGAAAACTGAATCTCCAAGACTAAGTATTCTGTGGAAGACCAAGCAGCTGGCAATTTGAGAAGTAGGCAAATAAATGCCTTCTGCTTCTGGTTGCTGACACGGAAGGCAGGAAATATGGGGTGTCAGCGTGTGTCTTGAGCGGTTCTTCACGTTCAGCCTTGGGTAACCGAGCTCCGACAGGACGAGGCGTCCCCCTCCCTGCAGGTTTAAAGGTGCGTCTTGGTGTGACGTGCGGCTGGCCGAGGCAGGAGCTTCACAGAATGAAGGCTGAAGTGTGCCTCATCTTCTACATTTGTGCCTTTCCTCCCCCGCTTCTGTGTCTGCTTTTCTACGTAATTCTTCCGGCTGAAGGAGATGGGGTTTTATTTCTTCTACCACTGACTCCGGGCACTTGACGTTCTGCTTCCTGGGGGAGATGCTTTCACTCTGATTTTGCTATTTTCTTTTAACTATGATTATTTCAGATATGCTGAATATAAATTACAGTTCAAAAGCATAGGGATGAATAACAATGATTTTTTTAAAGTTTTGTTTGCAAAGAAAAGACTATTACAGAAAACTATAAACAGCATTCTTTTTTTATGTCTTTCCCAAAATACAAACGTCATAACCCTTCTGGAGTGTGTATGTATCTGGAGCTTATTTTAAGCCTCCTTTCCTGTGTGATTAAGCTCTAATTTGAACATTTCTGTAATCCTTAAATTTATGAAAATACAACCTCTTTCTCATTTATATGACTTGAAGGTAGACAATGAAACGACTATCTGTAATTTCACGGAACCTGATGCATGTTCTTGGCCAGGCCAGCTTTGGCCTGTGGAATGACCCAAGAGACGCGTGAGAATATTCTCTTACCCCCAAGAAGCTGCTGTCCGGTGACAGCATGGTCTTCCAGGCCTGAGGTTCATTCCCTTCTTTGCTGCTTGGACAAGAAGTGACCACCTAGAAAATTGTCCAAGGAGTCACCCCTCCATCGATACCTCAGGGGTTCAGAATAGGCCTCTGCTCAGAAGCCTGAGGTGAAGCTGCCGTAAGGGCTGTGTAGGGACGTCGTCAGGGGCAGGTTCCCAGGATGTGACTGGTTTAGGCAACCAGCTTGAGGATCGGGGTTGGGAGCGTGAGATCGGAACCACGCATTCTGGGCTTTTGGCCTAGAGAACCCTGGAAAGCAGCTCACAGGAGAGCTGATGCTAGCTCGGATTTGAGTTTGAACAGGAGGAAGGGGTGATAGTGCGGCGGCGGTGGTGGGTACCTAGAGAAGTAGAGACAGAGACTTGTGAAAATTTCATCTTATAGGAGTCAGGTGGTTGGAAAACACCCTGGCCCTTCAAATACATCATTTATTCCTAGCATTTAACGAATCGGCCCTGTGAATAGCTGGGGATGAGCACGATGCCGGCGAGGTGGGCTTCGGTCTGGGTTTCTCATTAACTGGTGCTGAGTTTGAGGAAGCCAGTTAACCCCTTGAGTCGCACGCTCTTAAATTGCAGAAGAGGAAGTAAGGGGATTTCTTTCTTGTTTTCCCTTCCAACAAGGTATCGTTAGAAACAGGTTTCCATCTTTGTGAAGGGAAGATACTTGTCTGGAGAAGCACTGATGAAGAAAATTTTGTTGCAATGATAGAAATATTGTATAACCAGGTGCTGACAAACACAGTAGCCATTATCCCACATGGCAATTGAACACTTGAGCTATGGCTAGTGAGACAGGAATGTGGAATTCTTCATTTTGTCAAATTTAATTAATTTAGCCTTGTTTGGCTAATGATGACCGTATCTAGACAGGTATCTAGATCTAAATACATTTGACCTCTCTGCCTGGGAGCTGCCACTATGAGTTTGAACTATCAGAAAGCATTTGTTTGGGAGTGTGATTCACAGAGCAAATCACACACGGGGCACGTCAGTTTTTACGACACTTGAAGCTTGGTTTTCCCTGGAAGATGGAGATTTTAAATAAAATTAAACATAAAAAGACTTTGTCAACTACTAATGCCCTGTCTTCAAATTCCAGCATGATAAAGTGGGATGATTCCTTTCTCCAAGTCCTGATGTTAATTGGTCTATAAACGAAAGCATTTCCTTTATTGCTTAAGAAATTCACCATAGACCTGACTCCTGAATTTCCTCTGGACTTAACACTCTGGGAGTCGTGTAACTTTATGCTATCATTTAAACCACTTTATTCCTCACTCTAATGTCTTATAATAAATGTGTGAAGTTACAGATGAATTCCTTTTGATTACTCACCATTTAGAAAGAGATTGGGTCTACAGCAAGCAGTGTTCCACACAGAAAGCTAAGATAAACACATCCATGGAAGTAGAGACGTGATTACATAAACAAAGCCTCTGCAGACTGTTCACACATTCATGTGACTCTCAAAGCTTTAATGGCTCATTTATGCTATATATATTTTCCCATAATTTTGGCCCAGCATTAACTGAGTACCATTAGCGAAAGAGTTTCTTTGCTGTGATTAAAACCCTTGGATTCTTTATCAATTCCAACATGAATAAGGAACATGAACAGCTACTGTTTTTGTGTGTGGGGTACCTGAATGGGACTTACCAGGGTCTCCATATCATCACGTGACTGAAATGACCCGCAGGAGGCCAGAGGAGCACAAATGGAGAGCTAGGTACCTTCCTTTTCCTTTATTTCCTCTTTTTCCAGCCACTTCCTCTGTTTTTCTATAAGCCCCAGGAATAATGGAATGGTGAAAAGCATGTAGGCAAATCCCAACTCCAAAAATATTCCAATTCTGTGGCCCTGCACTCAACCTCTTTCTCACTCACAATGAGTCTATGAGTACCTGAGAGAGAGAAGAATGTATACACCAACCCAAACGCCCATCGATGACAGACTGGACAGGGAAAATGTGGCCATATACACCATGGAGTACTATGCAGCCATCAAAAATGATGAGTTCGTGTCCTTTGTAGGGACCTGGATGAACCTGGAAACTATCATTCTCAGCAAACTGACACAAGAACAGAACATCAAACACTGCATGTTCTCACTCACAGGCGAGTGCTGAACAATGAGAACACATGGACACAGGGAGGGGAGCACACTGGGGTCCACTGGGAGGGGCCAGGGGAGGGATAACATGGGGAGAAATGTCAGGTATAGGTGTCAGGGGGATGGAGGCAGCAAACCACCTTGCCATGAATGTACCTATGCAACAGTCTTGCATGATCTGCACATGTACCCCAGAATCTAAAGTGCAATAAAAAAAGAATGTATTCAGCACCCAGCACACAGGAGCCCCTGAAGACGGTCACTGATATTCTTGGTCAAGAGCGCGTCGTCACTGCCAGCATCTTTCTCTTTTTTATTTACTGTTCCTCTTTCCCTTTTTGTTTTCCTTTTTTTTCCTGTTAATCGTCCTTTAATACTTTTCTTGACTATCTTAAAACTTTAAGGGAATAAGGCTGTCCGTACAATTAACCCACATAACTAGTCTTCATCCTTCTCATCATGTCTCCCAATCTTTCCTTGGCCTGCAAGTACATCCAACAAGCCCGTTTCTCTCTACGTGATGATCATGTTGCGGGAAGCAGGTAGCATAAAGCCACTTTAGCAGAAGGAAAGGAAAAGATGGTGAAGAAGTCACTTCGTGCCAGGCAGTGGGACTAGATGCTTTTAGCAGGGAAGACGGGTGTGTCTGCTGTAACTCCACCTGCCTCCACAAACAAAGATTTGACAGCGATGGTCTCAGACTCGGCTCATATCCCTTAACAGTTTTTTTAGCACTGATATTTGTAGGGATGTGAATGCTATTGGAGTTTTAGAAAACCGTTAGATGAAATTTATTTTTGCTTGAAAATCTACGTAGAACAGGAGTGGCATGAGTTCAGTTTAGATAAAAGTCGTCACAGTAAAATCCTAGAAGGGGGGACCTACGGCTCTTGTGACACAGCTCAGGGGCCTCAGTTTCACACTCAGGCAATTCTCTCTGTCACTTTAAAACTGTGTAGAGTAGTTTAAAGCATCTGCAATTTCTTGCTTTTTTTTTTTTTTTTTTTTTTTTAACACTACTCATCAAGAAGATACGGGTGGTTGGGGATGAGTTAGTTGGAAAAAGTAATGAGCTCTTGTTTCTACGTCTTGAGTAATATATGCTGCAAGTATCTTCTCAGATCTCCTCCTAAATCTCAGTTATGTTGGGCGTGGAAGAATCTTTAGAATTCTTATTTTGTGTAAGGAGATGGCCACTGATGACACATAGCTTGTCTCTTCACCTTTTTGGGCTTGTTTTCCTTTTGAAAAAGAGGGGCCTTGGCCTAGCCCAACATGACTGTATGGCCTGTAAGTTGCAGAGGTCCAGGGATTTGATTTACCTTCCTGGGCAGGGATGGGAAGCTATAAGAGAGCTTCTGCATATACTATCCAAAATACGTGTAGTTACTTAAGGCTTTAGGCTGAAGATGGAATTTTAAAGAAATCCTATAAGTGTTTTAGACAGTGAAGTGGAATTATTTAGTTGATAGGAGGTTAAGTACTGAATTGGTTGTGAGAAGATCTGGTCTTTTTCTAGCTCATTTAGTATCCGTAAGCAACTAACATGGGTATTCATATTTGCATTGTAAAATTAATGTCATTATATCTGCACAGAATTATTTTGAAAATGAAAAGAGGCAAAGTGAGTGTCTCCTGTGGGCCCGAGTCAAGAACTCCCAGTCGTCTTGGTAATACTGGGTTGGACGGATGCCTGAATCTGCTGGAAAAAGACCGGAATTTTCAGGTCTTCAGAGGAAAGGCGCCGACCTTGCCCGGGTTACTGCACACTGGGACTCACTGTTGAACCACAGCAGCTCCAGGGGATGGTGCATTGAATCGGCAAGGAGCAGCTCTTTCTTGCCGTAGGCCTCTGGAACCTGGGCAGGAGGGGAACCCTTGACCACCACATGACACTTGATGTGGCAGCAAGGGCTGCCGAGAGAAATGGTGGGATGGCAAGCCAGCAGACGTGCGGCCCAGGGGGTTTGGTGCAGGAGCGTCTGTAGTGGAGCATGGCCAGGGACAGCCATCCCCCTAGGCCCGCATTGCTCTCATAGGAGACTTTAGCCCTAGGGGAACTGTCAGTTCTGATCTCCGCAGGGTGGTCTTGCACATCAGACAGGGCTGGGCCGACCTGAGCACTGCTTGGTCTCCTGGCCTCTCCCAGGGCCTCGGCCTGGCTGCACCTGTTTACCGCTCGGTCCTGGGTGCTCTGGGGCCCACGTTGCAGCTTCTGCACAGGCAGACCTTTCCTGACCGGTGGAGAGCTCCCATGAGCTGGTCCTGTGGCCTCACACCAGCATGGAGGCTCCCTCCATACTGCAGCTTCCCCCAAGCCCACGTCAGCTCCCCACATCGCTTTGCTGGTGTGTGTCTGCATGGGTGGGTTTTGCTTTACTTTGCCCATCAGGATGCAAGAGTGCAGTCCACTCCCCTTCACTCACCAACCACCGCTGCAGAGGGAGCCTAGGCTGGCACAGAGCCAGCAAGCCCCACCCCCACCAGAGCCCTGCTTTTGCACTAACACTGCGCAGACAGCCGTGGATCCTTCCATGCCCTGCACGATCCTGCTTGCAGGGCATGGAGAAGCACCCAGGCCTGTGCTGGTCAGCACCCTGCCCCAGACCAGCAGCACTTCTAGTGCAACAGCACACACAGGCTCCAGCAGGGGCCCCCTGTACCTCCTGGTTGCATTGCCCCCACCACTGTGGTGGATGACCGCAGGGAGGCCGGCACCCCCACGTCTGCTAGCACTCTGCTGCAGCTGCTGGCCCTCGGTTCTCCCAGCACAGTGGGCTCCGAACCTCGAAGACCTCAACACAAGTCCCCCAGACTTAGAGCATGCAGTCTAGCAGTTGGAAGCTGAGCATTGGCCCCTAAAATCTCCCAGAAACTAAGCTGAATCAATCTGATACCACAATCAAATCTTCAAGGTCATCAAATAGAACGAAAGGAAAAAAAATTCAAAGGTCAGGTAGATAAGCCCACAAAGATGAGAACAAATCCGCACGAGAACTCTGAAAAATCAAAAAGACGGAATGCGTTCTTCCCTCCAAACAGCTGCGTCACTGCTTTGGCAAGGGTTATGGACTGAGTTAAGTTCTGAAATGACAGAAAATAGAATTCAGAGTATAGATAGGAATGAAATTCATTGAGCTACAGGAGTATGTTGAAACCCAGTGCAAGGAAATCAAAGTCATGATAGAACAATGCAGGAATTGGCAGACAAAATAGCTAGTATAGATAAGAATGTAACTGACCAGATAGAGCTGAAAAATACAAGAATTTTGTCATGTCATCCTAAGTATTAATAGCAGAATAGACCAAGTGGAGGAAAGAATCTCAGAGCATGAAGACTGGCTTTCTGAAATAAGACAGGAATATAAATTGTTCTGTTATAAAGACACATGCACACGTATGTTTGTTGCAGCACCGTTCACAGTAGCAAAGACAGGGAATCAATCTAAATGCCCGTCAATGATGGATGGTTAAGGAAAATGGGGTACATGCACACCGAGGAATACAATGCAGCCATAAAAAGAACAAGGTCATATCCTTTGCAGGGCCATGGATGGAGCTGGAGGCCATTATCCTTGGCAAACTAACACAGGGGCTGGAAACCACATACCACGTGTTCTTATTAAGTGGAAGCCAAATAATGAGAACACATGGGCACCTAGAGGGGAGCAGCAGACACTGAGGCCTGTTAGGGGTTGGAGGGTAGGAGGAAGGAGGAGATCAGGAAAAATAACTAATGGGTACTAGGCTTAATACCTGAGTGATGAAATAAGAAATGCCCATGACACAATTTTTTTTTAAAAAAATTAGAAGGCCAGCTGTGGTGGCTCACACCTGTAATCCCAGGACTTTGAGAGGCTGATGCAGGCAGATCGCTAGAGGTCAGGAGTTCAACACCAGCCTGGCCAACATGGTGAAACCCTGTTCCTATAAAAACAAAAACAAAACAAAACAAAACGCGGTGGGGCATTGTGGCACACACCTGTAGTCCCAGCTACTCGGGAGGCTGAGGTGCGAGAATCGCTTGAACCCTGGAGGCGGAGGTTCTTCCCTCACTCTTCCCTCTTTCTCTTCCTTCTTCCTTCTCATTTTCCTCCTTTTCCTCTTCTCCTCCTCCTCTTCCTTCAAGGATGCTTTTGTGTATTTAGATGAGAAACGATTTATTATTTAACCACACTTCTCTCCTAAATCAGCAGCTCATTCTTTCATGGCAGTTATCCATTCTTCTTTAAAGTGTTTATCATATCTGTTGTTTGTCCCAAAGTTGTCATTTTTGGAGGGTTTTTTTTTTTTGCCCTAGCACCATGATTTAAAACTTTATTTGAAAATTTATTTGATTAGAAACTTTATTATAGTATATTAAAAGGCTACATATATTCATAATAATAAGCATCACACGAACAGCCAAATAGTCACCAGAATTATCTGCCAAAGTTCTGATACATACACTGATAAGATTCACATGATTCTGGCAAAGGATGAGTTATTTTGGTGACGGCGTAATACAGTTCATAATTCACTTGGCTTTCTACCTCAGAGATAATGTTTCTTGATTTTTAAAAACACAGATTTTTATTACATAAACTTTTGTGTATACAGTGATTTTATGAACATTTTTATATCACACAATTTCAAATTTACAGTCTAAATTTGCACAAAATGTCAATTAGACTACCCTTTAGGGTCTTTCTGCCTTCCTTTGGCTGGAGAGGAAGACGCAGGTGATGTTCTCTTTGCCTTCGGTAAGTGTCCCCCGCAATACTGCATCGTTCAGTGGAGACCTTGTGGAGGACGGCGCGAACGTGTGACTGGAGTGAGAACTTGAACCACGTTCAAGCCACGGTTCTACGACGCGCTCACGCAGTCCTACCCACGCGAGGTCCACGTTTTCCTTTCCAGACAAAGGAAGGGAGAAAGGTATTTCCCGAGTATTTGGGTATTAGATCGTTTGGATGTCTTTCTTCCATAACTTCTAAGGTGCTAAACAGTCGCAAGGAGGTCATAACTGCTAAAACCCTTTTTAACACTGCACAGAGCTCCATAAAATGAGATAAAAACAATATGGTCTTAAAAGTCCAGGGTTATAAAGATGTTCGTCATTATCAAGTCAATGTACATTTATTTTTAACTACCATTTTTTCAGGAGAGAATGGCACGAATTGACTATAGCAATAGAAATTTACGTTATAATACACAACAGTATTTTCCTTAGACTCTGAAGATTTTTTGAATGTTACTTTGTTTAAAATTTTATAATAAATAGCAATTTCTCTGAAGACGGATTTGACTTAAGCCAAAACATGATGAATTTAGCTTGTCTCTATTTCTTCGTTTTTATTCCTACAGAGTATTTTTTATGTATAAATACTTACAGAAACATTTCTCTTCAAATAAAAGTAAATACTGATAACAAAGGTGATAACTATTGATGTTCAAATTATTTGATGGAAGTATGAAGCGTTTACCACCTTTTCTTAAGTCTCTTTCCCTGTCTCATGTTCGGTAACTTTCTTTTGGCCCTTCCAGAAAAATTAAAGCCGATGCAAATATAAATAAATACGAAGTCCACAGAAACTTTAAATTTGAGTCAGAAACTCACGGGCTAAAAAATCAAACATTAGAAATTCTGTCTTTAGGTTTTCTTCTGTTTGCTCCTCCTTTCATTTCTCCTGAAATTGCAGATTGGACAAAACACTTCAGGCCTCGGGGGTATGTGTCTTCCGTGTACAACGGAGCCAGTGATGAGTAAAAATGCATTGTTATGGAGTCTCCAGCTTAAAGCTCGTATATTTATTTGTTCATGTGCTGCACAGTTTCACTTATTGGTCTCTTCCCATTATAAATTCATCATTATATTTGCTTTATTAAAAAGGTTATTATTTATTGTGCCCTCATTTAGTTTAGAATCTGAGGTATCGTAAATCAATAATATGTGATGACAAATTTTACAAAGTTGTCAGAAAAATATGACCACGTACTTGAATTTTAAAATTTCAGGCTACAATTGCTATTACTAGCTTCATTTTTTCTGGTGATGATGTAATAAACTTTGCCATAACTAAACCTCAATTATTGTCCTATAAAATATTTTTCACCTGAGCACTCAGAATCTCATAGTTTCTTTATCTTTTCAAATCATCAAGTTCTAAAATTCTTACTTGAAATGCAAAAGCAAAAGAGGGGGTTGTCAGTAACCCACTTAATCCTTGACTCTCGATTTTTCTCACCCTAAACCTAATGTCTTTCTTCCTCCCATATTCCATTAATAATTTCAGGAATATTACCCAAACTTTAATTGATTGAGTTACCTTAGCAACAGCAGACCCAGAGTTTCTGGTAAGAAATTTCAGTTTTGTCAGGCAAAGATATTTTTCCTTTGAATTACATTCATTTGTAGTTTCATCTTTAGGAAGAAAGCCTATTTAAAAATAAGTAGTTTGCAGAAATCTTTCGTTTCCAAGGAGTTTTGAATTTTTCCCTTTCTTTTTCTTCACTCAGTGTTTAAAGGTATTTTCCAAGAAGAAAAAAAAATAATGAAACTCCTAAAAGTGTCAAAATTAGAGTGTTTTCCTGGTAGTTTCTGTGGCCACTCACGAACAAAAGCAGCGGTCATAAAAATAAATACTAAAAACTGAGGTTCTGTATTCAAACTTTATTTTACAAACCCTGGTCACCTCCACCGTTGGAAACTCTGTCCTGTCCTGCCCTGCCGTGCTGGCTGCTTTTCCTCCTCCAGTTTTGTTCACTTGATTCCTCGGCATCCTGTTAACTCCCAGAAGCAGAGGGCACTTCAGCATTTGACTAGGTGTGTTTTCCTCGTGCTATCTTTGCGAAAGTCTTTGTTTTGTAGAAGCTACTTCATTCCCACCGGCAGCCGTGTGGAAACTCCAGACCCGTAAGTACACGGAAGCATATCACAAAAAATATGATGAGACTCAGTGAGGAAACTTCTGGATATAAACACTAATTTTCCTCTTATCAGGATAGGAACCAAAAAATCTGATCTGACTTTGTGAATTGTTCATGCCGTTTATTCCAGCCCTTTTTTAATGGCACTGCCTTTAGTTTGGAAAATGTCATGGCTGCGACCAGAGATATAGTTTTCTCAGTTCCCATCTCTAAGAGCACCCTCATATGGATTCCTGGATGGAGATGCAGAATGCCCTTGTTTTCCTCACCCACCCCTGTTAGGCCACTTTGTCCTTGGGTGGTATTTGTTTTTCTAAATGAAACACGCTCAAGAGACTTTTCCATCCGTCTGAAATTATTCGTAGATTCAACATAGAGACACTTGCTGATGTGCTTTCATGGATAAAAATGTAGATAAAAGCTGTCTGCACTTCCTGCCAGTAGAAATTCACAATCCACAGTTGGTTGGAATGTGATTTGCTCTTCCTTTAAACGTAAGGTTCCCTGAATTGATAGAGACAGTATGTCCAGATATGACTCTCTGATTCATCAGGGAACCTCCTTGGTAACTCTGTCTTCCTCTTTGGTTATTTGGGTGTTGGGAAAGTTTTTTATGTTATAAATGAACGAACTAAAAGTTGTACACCGTATACAGCCATGGACTTAGGTGCATACATACACAGATAGGGGTTACTGGATGGGGTTTAGGACATGCTAACCCCAAATATGACACCGTGGAATTTGAGAAGACGCCAAAGGCAGGAAGGCCACTCTCACTTTCCCTCCTCCTCTCTTGAAGGAGGTAATAAAGCTTAGGAAGAATTTTTCTGGTGGGAAGCAGGTTGTAAGGCCCTCATTTGAGAGGTGCCCGCCCTATGCTCAGAAGAAAAGTGCTTCTTTAAAGACATAGGACACACACACAAAGGAATTGGAATAAACAGGTCTTACTAAATTCCTTCCAGTTTATTACCATTAGATCACTTTAAAAAATAAAATCATATTTCTTCATGACTACCAACTTCATCACCAAACCTACGATGGAAAATGTCAGGTTTATCCATTTCTTTGGGTCTTTATTTCTTTACGAAGTGTCCCATGTCATGTGGAACTTGTGCTGAATAAATGTGTATGCCCTTCTCTTGTTAATCTGTCTTTTGCTCTAGGGGCCTCAGCCGTGAATGTAGAATGGGTGAGAAAAACATATTTCTCATCCCATCCATACTAAAAGGCGGGTTTACTCTTGGCAAAAGTATGGGACCATCAAGGGCTATTCATATTCTCTCTCTCTCTCTCTCTCTCTCTCTCTCTCACACACACACACACACACACACACACACACGCACACACAATGAAATCAGTTATGAAGGAATGCTAGACTTTCCAAACAGTATTTCACAATGGCTTTATGAGAACGTGGTTTGTGGTAGTCAGTACTTTTTCATGCAGCTTGGAGGACGTTTTACTTTGACCAGAATTTGCAACTTAAGTGCCACTTATCTCTATTTTTAAAAAGTAAAGGATAACTTAGAATTAACTGATGTAGTAAATATTTCACTGAGTTTTCTTCTGGTTTCTATCAATGCTTAGTCCTTCAGAGTTCTGTTTAAAGAGAAGGCCCTCGCTAGACTGTGGGAACATTATTGATTAACTTCATGGTGAGAAGAAAACGACTCGGACTTGGAGTTAATTTCCTAAAAAAAACGCTTCCCATGTGCATAGCCCTTCAGGGCAATAGGATGATGTTATGTACCAATAAGGTGACTAAAGTATTAAATATTAATTTCTAAATATAAGCATGGAAGCAGTGTTGATGTGGGCGGTGGACTGGGCAAGAATCAGCAATAGCCGCCTTGATCTCTGGACGGCAGCCGCACCCACAGACCAACATGTGGTTGTAACCACGTGCCTTAACGTGACGAGACAGCAGGAACCTCAAGGTATCTATAGAAGATCTTACCAAAGAGCAAAGATGCTATCAAAAAGCATTCTCAAGGGCGGATCCCTTGGACTAGAGTATTATTATTATTATTGATGATTATGGCCTATTGCAGAGCTGAAATATTGATAACTACTGGTCCCAGCCCCACCTTCACGCCGGTTTATCAAGGAAAGCTCGTGGCAGGGCCTAGGCGTGAGCACAAAGCCAGGTCTGCCTCACTGCAGAGCCCTTGCTTGTCAGCAGATCAGTTTTTGCCCTGGGATGAGTAAACCTCTCTTCTCAGCTCTGGCTCCCGCCCGTTAGGCCCACACGGTCCCAGAGGAGCTGTCCAGCGCTCGAGGGTCTGAAGTAGCAGAGTTGGAGGAGGGAGGCAGGGCCTTCCCGCAGGTAAAGACACACGCATTTGTTTAGCTAAGAACGGGAAATGTCCACAGATGAGTGCTTTTGAAACAGACTTTACTGTGTGTGTTTAAGGTGCACAACATGATGTTATGGGATATACGGAGATAGTCAAAAGGTTGCTATGATGAAGCAAGTTAACATACCCATCATCTCAAATAATTACCCATTTTTTTGTTTTTGTTTTTGTGGCAAAGGCAGCTAAAGTCTACTCAGGCCACGAATCGCACACACAGGACGATTGTGTCACCTCTGTTTGTGCGTTAGATGCCTGGACTCGCTCATCCGGCACATGGGCTGTTTCGCAAACTCCAATCTACACCTCCCCATTTCCTCTCCCACCCCCACCCTGGCAACCACTGTTTTGTCCTCTATCTCTACATATTCCAGATTTTAAAGATTCCACAATAAGTGCAACTATGCGATTTTTTCTCTGGCTTATTTCACGTTAGCATAATTTTCTGCAGACGTATCCATGTTGTGGCAAATGCCAATATCTCATTTTTCAGGGATCGATAATTTTTCGTTGTATAGGTAGAATGGTTTCTTCACCACTCACATGGTGACTGAAACTTAGGCTATGTCCACATCCTGGCTACTGCGAACCGTGCCGCAGTGAGCGCGTGAGCGCAGGTGTAACGTGGGGACCCCTGTCCTCTGGGCTGTCCCCGTAAGTAAAGCGATGAGTATCTCCACCTGTCATTTCCTCTGGGTATTTGACCAGAAGAGCAGTTGCTGGATCATGGGGCAGTTCTACTTTTCGTTTCTTTAGAAACCTCCACGCTGTTCTCCATCATGGCTGCGCCAATCTGCATTCCTACCAACAACGTACTTTTGCTTGTTCAATTGCTTAAGCGTTCCCTTTTCTCCACACCTTTGGAAACATTTATCTTTTGACTTTTTCATCGTAGCCAGGCAGATGAGTGCTTTTTGTAAGCATTTGATAAGCCTGGGGAATCAGAGTCCTTAGCAAACAGGAGGGTTGAGCTGCACTGTCCGATGCGACGATGACTAGGCCATTGGGCGCTTGAACTGCGGCCACGGTGAGCTGAGAGGTGCTGTCCGTGCAAAACACACATCCGAATGTGCAGACGTAGCATAAAATGAATGTAAAATATCTAATGTAATTTCTATGTGATTACATGTTAAAATGATGATTTTCATATATGTTTTCAATGTTTATCTGAGATTCAGCGGGTACACGTGCAGATTAGTTACCTGGGTATACTGCATGATGCTGAGGTTTGCGGTATGAATGATCCCCTCACATAGCTTCTGAGCACAGCACCCAACAGTTAGCTTTTCAAGCCTCGTCTCCCTCGTCTGCGCCATCTGGGAGTCCTGTCTCCACGGCTGCCATTTTTATGTCCACGCGTATCCCGTGTTTAGCTTCCACTTACAAGTGAGAACATGCAGTATTTGGTTTTCTGTTTCTGCATGAATTTTCTAAGGATACTGGTCTCTGGCTGCATTCACGTTGCTGCAAAGGATATGATTTCATTCTTTGTTCAGGTTGCATAGTATTCCATAGTATTCCTTACCACATTTTCTTTGTACCATCTGCTGCTGACAGGTACCACATTGATTTCGTGTCTTTGCCATTGTGGATAGTATTGCAATGAATGCACAAGTGCTTGTGTCTCTTTGGTAGATTTATTTTCTTTGGGGTATATACCTGATAATGGGATTGCTGTGTTGAATGCTGGCTCTACGTTCTTTGAGAAACAGAATCTCTTTCCACAGCGGCTGAACTAATTTACATTGTCACCAACAGTAGATAAGCATTCCTTTTCTCCACAGCCTTGTCACCATCTGTTGTTTTTTGACTTTTTGGTAATAGCCATTCTGACTGGTGTGAGCTAATATCTCATTGTGGTTTTGATTTGCATTTCTCTGATGATTAGTGATGTGGAACATTTTTTCATATGTTTGTTGGCTACTTGTATGTCTTTTTTTGAGATGTGTCTGTTCATATATTTTGCTCATTTTAATAGGGTGATTTTTTGCTTGTTCAATTGCTTGTTTCTTATAGAAAATAATTTAGATATATTGGTTTAAATTAAATCATCAAAATTAGCCATTTATTTTCAGTTTGCTTTAATGTAGCTAGTAGGTGATTTTAAAACTATATTGGCCACATCTGTGGCGTGCACTAAATTTCTACTGGACAGTGTCGATCTAGAGTTAGGACTTCAGAGGAATATTGCTTAGGAGATGCCACATAGAAGACTTGGGTAAATAACTGATAAAATCAACATTATACTCGGGGATTATGTTCTTGTGGTTGTTGCAGCTTAGAAAAATTTGCAAGGAGAAGGCAGCAGTTGGAGGGAAGAGACGACCGATAGCAATTGTCGTGTGCTGACCGTGTGCCTGCCACACTGGTCCACTATGTCTCTTCATCTCCTCAACAACCTTGATATCTAAGTATCCCTTCTATTTCACAATGAAAAAACTGACATTTAGCAATGACAGTAACATTCCTCCAATTACTTAACCTACTGAAATAAGATTGGAGGTTCAAACCATCCTTCCACGTGACCAGGGAAGTGGAGAAGAACGGCACGGGGTACTGGGAACAACCTACGGGGATGGGGAACACTCAGAAAACGGCAGCGCAAAAATGAGCAGGCTCTGAGAAGAAGCTAGTGCCAACAGTTAAGAAAGTAGAGATTTAAACAAACTTTAGGACCAAAAGCCTTGGGGATGCTGAGAGTGGTGAGATAAAGTTCCACGTCTCAAGTTGAGGGTTATGCTGATGAAGTAGCACTGCTCTCCCCCAAAACCATTCCTTAAATCCATTCTAATAATATACATTTAGTGAACTCCCACTGTATGAATGACAGTGTCTAGCAGGATGGTGGGGGGAGAAAAGAACCACAAAATACTTTTTCTAGTCCTTTGTCTACTTGAGAGGGCAAAGAAGTATGCTCTGAATCTGTTGAGTGGTAACAAAGCTTCAGGTAGTCAAAATGAAGGTATCCGACCAGGTATTCATGGTATTCGTCTAAGGACCTTTGGATAACTAGCAGTGGGACCATGTGCAAATTACTTAACGCTGCTAACATTCAGTTTTCTTACCTGTAAACTTGAGCGAACATTATCTATCCCACCTTTCACGGTTGTCGTGAGAACCGAAGTCCAAATGAAACAATGTGTATGAATATGCCTTGTGAATTGTACAGTGCCATCCTTGACTGGAACACCACTTATTAGATGTCGTTAGGCTAGACAGATACAGGCCCACTGTTTTTGGGGTGCCACTACTAAACCCACAGATGTCAGGCTTCTAACTCATTCCCAGAAGCACCAGACTGTGAATCAGCTATTACGAGCTATTGAGCACATAACTAACTCTCCCTGCGTACAACGGTCCGGTAAAGTTGGTATTCTTGGCCCTATTTTACCAACAAACAAACTGCAGCTCCAGATTTCAGAGACTGTAACTAGCAAGTGTGAGACCGTGATGTGACATCTTTGCTCTCGGACACAGGTTCTGCGTTCTGTGCTCGGACTCCCAGAGTCTGACTCTCTGGATCTGGCGTATCTGTGTATCTGTTAAAACTTTTCAGAGATTTTAATAAGTGGCTGAGCTAAGGAATCACGGCTCTAGCAAGCTCTTGGCGACAGGAGTTATCTTGTGAGGCGGCTCCGTCTCTGACTGTGAGAACAGTCAGAATCTGCCTCCTGGAGCTTCTACTCACCGGCCCCAGCCGTACCCTGCAGATCGTTCGACGGCCGTCCTTCAGCCACTCAGCCATCCTTCAGGGGCATCAGCTTAGGGAATCTGGGGGCTCCTTTCTTAAGCGGCGTATTCTAATGGTCCTCAGACACCAAGCCCGACATTTCTTTCTTTACGGGGATCCATTTTGCTGAGAGAATATGGAAAGACAAGATTTAGGAAAGGAGTCACTGAACAAGCTTGTTGAGGACTGAGCAGGATCAGCAGAGCGTGCTGTCCCCTGTGGGCACCTAGACTGGATCTGTGCAGTTGCCAGCAGAGAGCTCTTGGGAGGAGATCAGAGACGTGACCTCGGTAGCTTCAAAAGCCGAGAACGAAAACGAGAAATTCCTCGTATTAGAGTTGGGTTCTAGCATTTCTTTTGTAAGGTGTAATACAAAGAGTTTTAGTTGTGTCTCGATTTTCCTGCATTTCCAGTTCCCCAAATGATAAAATCAAACGAAAATCTTTGGAAATAAAGAAAAAATGTTTGGCTAAAGAATAGCCCATGTGAGTGACAGCCAGCCTCCAGATAGCGCAGGCAGGTCTTGTAGAAGCTTTCAGTGCAGCTGGAGCCCGTGGAAAAAGTATGCTTCTGGCTGGACAGGCCCTGAAGAGACCTCTGGGCCTCCCCAGGCAGGTGCTGGCGGCGTCAGATTGGAGGAAAAGACACAGCCGCTCTGCATTCCCAGCTCTCCCTAACCTTATCTCCCTCTACAGGCTCTGCAGTAACTTTACTGGGATTAGGGAAGGCATGTGCCGTCTCATTCACGAAGAAAAGAAAGTGGGAGGCAGAAACAGTCAGCTGCTGCTTTATGTGCGGAGGACAGGGGTGCTCCAGAGCTCCCTGGGGTCTCCTGAGACTTGTCCACACACAACCCTGGAGTCTGGGGCAGATCGTTCCCCACTGTCACCGCCAAGGTCAGACTCGATGCTGGCCTCCACCTGCTTGGGGGAAAAGCTCTGAAATGTGTCTTTAAGTGATGTTTCTGAGGACAGAGCATTTTGTGAATGGGGGCATTTTTACTCACCCTCTTTCAAATCCTTGCTGGGAAAAATAAGGGAAATACAGACAAAAATGAAATGATAGGCACTCTGGAATGGTGAGGCTTTATTGCACCAGGGAGTTTTTAAATTTTGTGTCTGTTAGTTCTCGCCAGCCTGTCCAAGTGACCTCTCAGGCTGTAGCCCTCTATGGGAAAGTCCGCTCTCTGAATTTGTGAAACCCTCCTGATTTTTTAGTTGACACCTGCTTCTCTTCACATGGTGTACAGATGACAGGCCAGGGGTGTCGGGAGGAGGCCGGGCAGTGAAACACATATTCTTGGTGGAAGACAAAACAAATGCGCTGAGGGCAGCAGGGAGGAGGCTGGATGCAGAGCTTCGCCGGCACAGAGGGCTGGCGGTGCAGAGCGGTCTGCGTCAGGCAGGCTTCCCGCCTGCTCAGGCTAAGCCGAGTCCTCCCCACGTCTTCTTATCTCTTGTCCTTTCCGTGACCCGTATTCCTCATTTCTTTGGTTGTTCAGAGTCTAAAGTTGTCCTCCACGTGTCTGCCAGTGTTTTCATTAGGAAGAGAGATGTACGTGCGCAGAGGTGAGGAGGAAATCTCTGAGCCAGGAGGCCTCTGTCAGCGGAGGGCAGCTTGGGGAGCTGGGTTTCCCACTCCCACCGTGCCACCAAGTGCTTGTGTTGTAGCTGGTTTTACCTGGATTAGCCGAGGCAAAGGTGACACCCGAGGAACGAACTGGGCTGAAGAAGACCTTGCTTCGATGGCAGCTGGAGTCATTCTCGCCTTTGCTGTGGTGAGGGGCGCGCTGGCTCTGGGCTCTGACCGCCGTCTGAAGTTGGCCACTCTCCTGGCCCCGGGTGGACGGTTCACCTTCTCCCCGCCTTCGCGTCCTCATCAGGTGCGGGGATCATGCCTCCCGTGCGCGAGAGGGGACTCGGCCGTCCCGTTTCCTCCTCCAGCTCCACCGTTTCCTCCAAGCACGCCTCAGTGGCTCCACTGGGGAGGGTGTGAAGACAGACTGGGTATCGGGGAGAAAGGGGTGAGGGCCCTTTCTGTCAGTCCCAGCCCTGCACCCCTCCGTCTGCGTCAGTCACCCCCATGTGTCTGCCGGTCAGTTCACCCGCGTGTGTCTGCCGGTCAGTTCACCTCTCTGTCTGCCCAGAATTAGACTGCAGCCCTGAGCATGGAGTGAAGCCCTTGGCATCTGTGTCTACTGAGTTAGTCTTGTCACTCACGGCTCTGAGACTGGGCTTATGCCCTGGGTGGCCTCCAGTTCTTTCCTGGGGCCTTGGCACTGCTGTGATGCCAGCCTGCTCCTGTTCCCAGGCCCGCATGCTTTCTCCAAACCCCAGCTTCAGCCTAGTATTAGAGCAGTCACATGGGCTTAGGGTCAAAGAGACTTGAGTTTGAATAGTGACCCTCTCTCATACTACCTGGGTGATTCTAGGCGAGCTGATTAACCCTCTGAGCCTCAGATTCTCATCCTCAGAGTGGAGGTAATAAGTATTTTGAACAGTTATATAAAGTATCTAAAAGACCTAACCCAGAACATGCTGTCTATAACTGGTTGATATAATGAAGGTTATTGCACAGGTGGAGAAACTTCTGGAACAAGCATGTTCCTCTCTGTCTGACAGGAAGCCACAGACTCCTCTAGCCACTGACTGCAGCGTTTTTGATACCAATTCTCATTTTGTAATGATGCTGTCAGCCCCTAATTTATACTCTGGTCTCTGATTTTCGTGACCATTCTGTTCTCTTGCCCCTAGAAATTTCTAGAGCAGAGCAGATAGCTCCAATTTTAGATGTGCTTTTCCAAGAAAATGTGTGAACATTGATCAGAGATTTTTCATATTTATCGAAGAAAACATTTTTTTATGTCTAAGGAAAAAGTAGTCAGATGCCAGCTTGCACTCTTCACTCACCCAGGTTTGGCCTTGCCCACGTTTTGTCCTGGGTCCAGCCCAAGCAGGTGTGTCAGAAGTTCTGACACCTACAGAAGTACGGCCCTGTGGGAAAGCTGGCAGTTCATCCTTCTAAACGGAATATCACCTCCATCTCCTTGAAATGCCCTCAGAAACATGGTAACTGGTCCTTAGCTTGATTCAAGTTACAGGAATAAGCTCCTTTCTTTTAAACTCATCAGGTTCTGCAAGTCTTGGCTGATGTTTACTATTCAGCAATTTGAATACACCAGGCTTTTCACAAATGCTTATTAAGAGCCTTGTCAGGCTTTTAAACACCGAATAGCTTGTATAATAGGACATGTCGATGATTGAATTAAAATGAATCAAAATAGTTGTATTTTAAAATTATATTATCTTTCATTCAACATTTGCGAACACTGAATTCCTACCTTGTGCTAGACTTGGTGCTGAGAATCCAAAGCCATAAAAATATTTCTGTCCTTGTGAAGCTTGCCTTCTGTTTTAACAGTTAGCAGAGGACACACATCATGATGTGTTACGTTTGGGGATAGTTAGTGTTACAGGGAGACATTAGGTAGGGAAGAAGGACAGGAGCTGCAATTACAGTTTTGTGGTCAGAGAAAGTCTCGCTGAGAATTTGGGAGGAACCGCATGGCATTCCGGGAGAAGAGCATTCCAGGCAAGGAGTGAAAGGGACAGTGCCCAGCTTGTTCCGGCAACGGCGAGGACACCGCTGTGGCTGAACTTGGCCACGCCAGGGGAGAACAGCGGCAGAGCTCCGACCGTGGCGGCCACATGGCGACAGGATCGGGAGGCCTTGCGAACGCCGGCTTCTGTTACGAGAGAGGTGCGTTTCAAGAAGAGAGGAGCCGTCATCTGCCGGCCTGTGAGGGTTACTCAGGCTGCTTTGCTGGAGCTGGACCATGATGGGGGTGTGGGACAGTGGACGCAGGAAGACCTGCCGTCGTCGATGTGAGAGACAAAGGCAGCTCGGGTAACGTGGTGGACATGGTGGTGTCAGATGCTGCGTCTGTTTTCAAGGTGAAGTCACTCGAACATACGGATGGATTAGACGTAGGAAATGAGAGACGGGTCAAGCGTGTCTTCTAGACGTTCATCCTGAGCAACTGAGGAGTCGCTGCTAACGGTGAGACGTGAGGGTGGGTGAAGTCGGGCTGGAGGAAGCAGATGTTCGTCTGAACATGCTGAGCTAAAGTTGTGAAGTGTATGTCAGACACCCAGGTGGAGATGCTGATAGAAAGCTGGAGCGGAGTCCGGAGGTCCAGAGTGGAAATGTGAGAAGTTGTGAGTTCACAAAAGTATCTGAAGCCATGGCATTAGGCAAGGGCATCCAAGGAGTGAGTGTGGGAAGAGAAGGAAGAGACAAGCGGTGAGGCAGACGGGGCTGAGAGGGCGCGGCCAGCGGGGTTAAAGGGAGATTGGAAGATCAAGGCATTCTGCAAGCAGGTAAAGGACGTGGCTGACGGATGAAGAAGGGACAGAGCCAGTGGTGTCACGTGTTTCTGAGACGTAAGGAAAAGGAGGCCTGAGAATTGACGTTCTACTTAACAAGTAGAGGTTCAGTAAGTGTGATTAGAACGGTAGAGTGTTTAGTAAACTTGATTAAAACATCTGGGCAAAAGTCTAACCGAAATGAATTTGAGAAAGAAGGGGAAGGAAAGAACTGGTGAGCGTGCAGGCAGAGGCCTGTTAGGTTTTCACGGATGAGGACCTTACTGTCACGAGAAGCAGGAAAACGAGGCCGTTCCCGTAGGCAAGTGGAATCGAGAGAAGGTTCTTGAAAGACTGGAGGATTCGCCTGAGCCCGCCTTTGCGCTGATGGTAAAGTTTCCAGAGAGAAGAGGAGCTTGGTCATGGGGTTGGAGCACCGCCTGGGGTGGGCGTGGGCTCCAGTGCAGCGTGAAGGGGGTGCTCTCCCAGAGCTGCCCTGACAGTTCATCTGCAGTAAGAGCAGGGACGGCGACGTTTATAGGCACAGATGCTGGTAAATGGGTTAGTATGACGGCGGGAGCTTGAAGGAGTTATCTTGTGGTTGGTTCTATATTTTTTCAGTAAAATAAGAATCAAGGTCATTAGCTGAGAGTGAAGATGTGGGAATGGAAACCAGAGATATAAGAAATAATAAGATCTGAATAGAAGAATATTGCCTTTGGTAATAGACTAGGAAAGTATATTAATAATACGTTTCCCTTAGGCCCATTTGAGGTTTATGGCCATGAATAAAAAGCAAGACTCTTTGTTGTGTGCCTGGTCCAGCCGTAATAAACTGCATGGGTACGAGGACAGATTAGGTGGAAAGTTGAATTTAACCAGGGTTGGGGCTTTGCCAAATAAATGTAATAAAGTACAAGAGAGGCAAGAGAATTGAGAGGTCATGCAAAGGAGGCTGCAAATAATTGGCTACGCGCTTTAAGCTGGGTACGGGAGAAGGGAAACGAGGAGGCGAGGGGCAGGGAAGAAACCGTGGCTCTTTGTGCCACCCATGGTGTTTGGTGATGCGTAAGAGCAACTAACCCAAAGACACAGAAAGTGGTGGTCAGAGAACAGGACGCTTCCTATTTAGATTATAGCGTTTTGCAGGCTTGGAGGACAAGCCTGGAGACAGTGGCTGAGGTAGGAAGACGGACACGACGCCTGGCGCAGAGCAGTTTTAGAAATGGGAAGTCAGAGTGTTGGAAGTCTCGTGTCGTAGACACGGAAGTCACTCCGAATTTGAAGAATTTCCCCGGTGAAAACACTGAAGACATTGGCTTAGGGTGCACCATCAGCTTCCTCAAATCGAAGGTTCATGACCACACTTCTCTATGGGCGTATGAAGTCGCAAGGTCAGTGTTAGCACAGACCCTCGTGTGCGTTCCGTGCCCTCCTCTGCCTTTCCCTAAGCAATGTTTATGCTCCCCAGGCTTTCGGTTATGCTGCCGTCGTCTTTTGAATCCGCTTTCCTTACCCAACCACAAGCTCTTTAAGGACATGGATGTATCTCTAGTCACGGTAACCTTAAGGGCTGGTGCTGTGCTCAGTAGATATTTGTTACTTGTAGTGGTTGAGAACACTGATTCTGAAGCCCAAGAGACCTAGGTCCTAATTCCAGCTGCCTCTTATTAACTAAACACTTCCGGAAAAGACACTTATGACCATTTCATTATCTGCGAAATGGGGACATTACCCCCACTGCCTCCTGCACCCATCACAGGGCTGGGGTAAGGAACCCATGTCACACTTTACACAGAAGATGCTCCGTGCAGTCCTGGAACAGAAAATACTGTCTAAATGTTAACTGCTGATGAATGAAGGCAACAAACCTTCACGCTTGGATTCTCTCCAGAGTCCCACACGTCTACAGCAGCCCGTGCAGAGCTCAACCTTCATGGGAAGAGCGTACTGGGAGGAAGCTGGCTCTCTGAGAGTCTCCAGTAGTTTGGTAACGTGCCCAGCGAGAGATGATGAAAGAATTTTGTGACTGGAAAAGACTCCTGAGTTCCTGCTCCTCTCGGTATGCACAGCCCAGGAAGTGCAGTTTCTCCGTTTCCATAGCTACCCAACGAAGGGTGTTGCTAGTTCAGCCTCTGTGTTGTCAATGATTACGTTATTGTATCACACGTTGATTAAGCTGCAGTACACAGATGTGATAAATACCCATTTATAAGCACAGAAACTACTCTTCCAGAAAAGCGCACTCAAGGAACTGTTCTCAGGCTCTTTGTTTTCAGGGAAGGAAGGACAGACAGCAGAGCCGGGAGACGTGGCTGACATGCACGTCGCCTCACGCCACGCGGCCCTTCTCTGCTCTGTGCAAGGCCCTCGACCTTTTCGCTGACCAGGAAACTGTGCTGTGGACCATCAGTCTCCCCTTCCGTCTGTATTCTGTGTTTTCTCCCTGAGCTCAGAGCTCGCTGCTCAGAGACGCTGGGGGCTCCGATAACGAGTCCAGACTGCCCGTTTGCTCCGCCCAGCAGATGGGAGCACCTGCCATGTGTGGGCAGACCGTCTCCAGAGGGTGGGCAGCAGTGCTGCGCTGGACCCTCCTTATTTCCAAATGCCACAAGGTTACACAATTCAGGGAGAGTTTGAATCAAAACATCTTACATCAGCCCTCAAAGCGATTGAAAAGCGCTTCTTGTAGTTCAGTGGAATTATCCCTGAACTGGAAACATTAATCAGAGCAGTTTTCATTCAGTGGGCCTAGGAGTGTTTGGAGACAATACAGGCATTTTGATTCTCTTGATTGCTTTAGATTCTGCAGGTTCAAAGCAATTATCAACCAACTGCTGTATCTCCTTGAAGCCCGTGTGTTCCTGTGTGTCTGTGTGTGTGTGTGTGTGTGTGTGTGTGTGTGTCGGTTGTGAGGGGGCAGTGGTGGTGGTTGACTTTCAGGAGTTAATCTTTTAATGCAGGAATCAGACTGAATCTGAAACTTCTTCTATTCTAGAACGTTCTACTGTCACCTGTCACTTGCTCCAACCTCTGCTGCACCCAGGCCTCCCAGCAGGAAGGATCGGTTTCCCTTTGCACATTCCTAGAGGCCTCGAGGTATCAGAAAAACATTCCAGTTGTGAGTTAGAAGACCTCAGTTTATCCCCAGAGCAGTTACCAACAAATGAAAGCCTTGGACCCGTCACATCACGTCTCCCGGCCTCAGCTTCCTGTGTAGCAGAATAAGCACACTGATCTGCCTCACAGGGGAGTCAATGCAACTTTCAACCAGAGTCAGACGGCTCAGTTCCAAGCCTGGGTTCACAACTTCACAGAATGGTGACTTCGGGCCTCAGTTTTATCACCTGCAAAATGGGGATAATTAGGGTACATAATGTATAAGGACTGAGGCCTTCTGTTGCACATCTGTCTTAGGAGTTGAGCAATGAGCCATCATCTTTAGTAGGTTTATTCCGCCAATTTTAAATTTGCTTAACACCAATACAGTAAAGACCTCAGAACACCAGCGTGTAACACTAAACGTGCTAATTACTGTTGCTATTACTAACAGACATCTAAAGAGTCTTCCAGTTTTAACATTTTCTTTTGTTTGTTTTAATATCATTCACGTCTGTAGTCCCCCCCTCCCCCCCGATATCGAGTGGGTAGAGCCCAGAGATGCTGCTAGATGTCCTGCAGTGCACAGGGCAGCCCTGTTTCCGCCAGCCAAGAATTATCCTGTCCTTGAGGACTGCTATGAAGGAGGGATTTGCTCTGAGTGTCTCTTGGTGATGCGTTTTCTTTTCCTTTGCCAAATTAGTACGGGCAGTGGTGATACTTCTGCCTCAATGAGTGGGGATGGAGGGGGCGGGTGGTAGGTCCTGTTTTATATCCCTAACTTTCCACGGAGAAAGCTCAACGTCAAATCCTTTCTTTCAAATCAATCAATATATGTATATATTTTCTAGTCAAGAAGAATCAGCGAAAACCCGCTCCAGACATCTAAGAGTGACACTGGCCTTGGCTGTCTCTCCACTTCCTGCCCTCCCGTCTCTGGTTTGCTGCTGCTTCAGACTCTACCCGCTGCTTGAGACGGGATTCCTCTGCTGTTAACCCTTCATCTTCTGTACCTGCTAAAATCCTGCTCGTCCTTTAAGGCCCGTGTCAACCATGGTTCCTTCCATGATGCTTTCCCAAAACATCCAAAGTTTCCTTTTTACCGCTGGCTCCCAGAGCCTATGACTTTACGTTCCGTGATTATCTCATAGTCTGCCCTGTGTCACAGGTGTGCACATGTTTGCATAATCATTTCCCCTAAATGATAAGTTTCTGGAAGACAGGGATTGCCTCTTACTCACCTTTGAATCATGTTTAGAGTTTAGCCAGTGTGTTGCAGACAATGGGGGTTCAGCCAACACCTGGTGAATTTCACAGTATTGTTCCCACGACTACACTCCACCCTGCACGTTCACTGCAGTGGCCCAGGACGTCCCCAGGCCTGCATTACAATTCCTGTTTAATGTTCCTAGTTATTACCTTTCAGCGTCCACACTCTGCCCCTGCCCCCGCCCCCCCCCTCGCTCCTCTTTTTTTTTTTTTTTTTGAAGGTTAATTATTTTCATTGAAGAAATCTGCCATGATATACTTCATTTGTCTGTCCTCTAATGTGCAAGCTATTTTAGGGATGCAGAAAAAGCCTGCAGCTGCTATTTATAAAGTAGGAAGCAGTCCTGAATTCCCTGCTGGTCACATGCCCATCCGTCTTCACTCATGCTTGAGAGGTGCTTCCTATGAGCCCATTTGATTTGCTTTTTTCCTGTCATACTACCCACCCAATACACTACACCAATCACTGAGGACTTTCATTTTATTTTTGTCCTGGCTTTAATTTTACATTTGATTTGGATTCCTTCCTTACTCCTCTCTTATAAGAAGCAGAAGACGGGGAAAACCCTCTGAGCTATGTAAATATCTTTTTATGAATTAGACCTCTAGAGGTGAGAGCTTCATTGCTGAAGGAAAGATGAACACTCTGTCCCTGTGATTTCATAATAGAAAGGTGACATTTTGTAAAGTCTTCCGTGTTTTTTTTTTAAAAAAACAGTGGTCACATACAAACCATTTAATGTTATAATCACTTGCTATTAAAGAACAGAAGAAATGGACAATTGCAGTAAGTCACTATAAGTAATTATAGCTTTATTTTTGGTGCTGATGAATTGAATTTCATTTGGATCTGCCCACAAGTACACAATGCCCAAACATACATAGGTAGGAGTTGATTCAGACGCACTCTGCAGCAATACTATTGGATCGATGCACAGATCCAAAACTTTGGGACCTCATAGGGAAGAGATTCATGACTTCATGGCTTTAAAGAACTTCCAAGCTCAGCCCCCGACACCTCTTGTTTCCTACCTCCATCTAACCTCACTTCTGCAAGGATTATAATTTTAAAGATGATCCTATGTTTCACATCCTTAAAATTTTCACAGTCTCCACTGTGCAGAGCTTGGGGTCCACAACTCCTCAGTGTCACAGAAAAGGCTCTTTCACTCCACCCAAATTTATTTCTTGACTCCTGTATTCAATACACACTTTACTTCAGCCACAACAAACTTCTTTCTCTTCTCTGAAAATATTCTGGATCCTTCTGTGCCTTGGACCCTCGGAACAAAAGCTTCCTGTTTCCTGGAAGGCTCTGCTCTCCCCATCTCCTTACCTCCTCTTGACATAACCCCCACTTCCTCCTATGAAGTCATAAATGTGAAAAGGGCGAGCAGAGGGCTTGCCGCAGAGCAGTGGCTCAGCAAATACACGTTCGGTGAATGGACAGACAACTGAGCTTGCAGATTCAAAGAAGGATCTTTGTCTTATGAATGGGTTCTCTTCTGGACGTTTATAAGTAAGTTTAAACCAGCATGACTGATCCATGATAATATTGTTTTGTGTGAAAACAGATACATACTCCCCCTGCTTAAAAACTCATGGGGGCAAGAGAGGGCAATCCTCACAGTAAATATTCCCACCATCACCCACTGCAAACTGGTTCTCTGTCAGCCTTGGGAGATCAGAAACCCTGGGGTAGGGGAAGAAATGGAAGTTTGGACAGGAAAGCTGATACTCAAGAGTGGGGCTTAAGGGGCAGAGTCCTGGGAAGGTAGAGGTTCTGACGGGAGGGGTGGGGCCTATTAGTTACTGGGTCTGCCGCAACAAAGTACCACAGACTGGATGGCTAAACAGTAAACATTAATTTTTTTTCCAAAATTCCAGAGGCTGGAAATCCAAGGTCAAGATATCAGCAGGACTGGTTTCTTCTGAAGCCTCTTCTTATTGGCTGTGGCTCTAGCCACCTTCTCACTGTGTCCTCACGTGGTATCTTAGTCTATTTTGTGCTACAACAAATATCCGAGACTGGTCGTTTATAGGAAATGAAAATGTGCTTTCTGGCAGTTGCAGAGGTTGGGAGTCTAAGATCAAGGCGTCAGCACTTGGCGTCTGGGGAGGACCTTCTTGCTGTGCCCTCACAAGGTGGAAGGTAGAGCGGAAAGCGAGCCAGACGATGTGTGAAGCCTTTTCTACGCGAGTCAATCCCATTCATGAGGAAGGGATCCTCATGGCCTACTCACTCCTCAAAGGCCTTGACTTCCTGATCCTATCACATTGGCACCACCTCCACTTTGGAGGGGACACATTCAAACAATCGCGCGGGGTCTTCTCTGTGTGTGTGTCTTAATTTCCTCTTTTTATAAGGATCCCGATCAAAATGGATTAGGCCTATCCTAGTAACCTCATTTTAACTTAGTTACTTCTTTTGTGACTCTATAAGTACATTGAAAATGTTTGAAAAAATAAATATAGCAAAAACAATACAAATAAAAAATGGAAATGCTATTTACATAGCATTTCCACTGTAGTAAGTATTATAAAAAATCTGACAATTTAAAATATCTGAGAAAATGTGCATAGGTTATGGGCAAATATCATATCATTTTATATAAGGAACTTGAACCTCTGAAGATTTTGGTGTCTGTAGGGGGTCCTGGAACCAATCCCTGTGCAATCACATTCTGAGGTACTGCACGTTAGGACTTCAGTGTATGAACTTTGGATGGGGGGGGTACACGTTAGCTGTTGACAGGGCGGAAATGGGACAGCCGTGGCTGCCCACAGGAAGCCCTGGAGAGCAGGAGCTATCCCTTGCCTTGGCATTTTTCACAGTGCCTTATTCATGGTAGGCATTTAACAAATCTTTTGGAATTAAATGACAGACTCTACTTAGAAGTGAAATAAGATTCTGGTTATGTCTTTTTCAACATGCAAGCTTTCCCTTTTGGCCTTTCTTCATATGTGAGTTTTATCAGCATTTTGTTGACATGCTGAGTTAAATGATTTTAAAAAACACTCTGCAGGATCCAGGATTAAGGTCTTTCATTGTACACCCTTCCTCTGGATTGGCAATAGCTATCATTTCTGGTAGGCTTATTTCACTAATTTTAAATTCAACGAACTATATTGCCATGCAGGTCACATGCTTCTACAAAGATGTTTTGCTATGTGTTCATTTTACCAAAAATGATTTGAGGTGGCTCAAAATTTAGACACAGTATTTCTATTGCATTATCTTCATCTATCTCTTTCATGACCCTCTTGCAAATGTAAGTAGTGCTGACCTGTTGGTCTCACAGGCTGCCGTCGGGTGATCGTCCTGCTCTTAGGTGTTCACAAACTGTGTTTTAAGTAACTTTTTAGAACATTTACACCTACTTCCCTCGTCTGCCGCGCTCCAATGGCACACACACACACACACGCACATCTACGTTGAACAGACAAGTAGAGCTAAGCACAGAGGCCTCCAGGGCCGCTTCATGTGCCCAGCAAAGCCACATCATGCATATTATCAACATGAGCTGCAGGCACAATAGAAAGGCTTAATGGGGATGCTATTCTCGGACAACCGCACTTGACAGGATTTGTGCTGATGAAAAGCAGCTGGGAACAGTCCTGAGACTTGAGACAGGTCACTTGTACATTCTCGGTGTCGCCGTTCTTCTCCTGGCATCGTGTTACTTATTTACTTGTTCACATATTCATGAGTATGTCATTTTGGGAGACAAACTGTAGAAGACAAGCATAGACACTGCCTGTCATCACAGCAGTTCCTGATATTAAGCAGGTGACAGATTCTCTGAGGTTAAACTTGCTTGTATGTCAAATCATAACACCAATATTTGTTATGCCTAATCTCAGTTATTGAAAACAGCTAAAGAGGCATAATGGCAATTCATAAATTGTAAAGTAGCTTGTAAAGATAAGTTAAAATTATAAATATGTTTTAAAATGCAGTAAAGAAACACTATATAATGTTACATAAGGACTTCAGATTTGATGGAGTAAAAATCTTTTTTAAAAATCTGAATCTGTTTATTTGCTGGGTTGCCAGCTCAGTATTACATTTTTTTTTTTTTACCATTTTTTAAACAATGTTGACTTTGTTTAGAGAAATCTAAAATAAAATAAAATTATATTTGAATGCAAAAATTATCGAATTTACAGATAGCACATGAACCTCTCTTCTCTTGTTAATAAACTCGTTTAAAAGTGCGACTTCTCCCTCGAATGAATCCTGTCTATGAGAAATGTCCTCTAGTGAAACCTTAAAGGTCGCGCAGAATTCCTAGAAGCTCTTTGTTTAAATGATCACATGAAAAGATTCCTCTTAAACTTGTCTGTCAGCAAACAAATGCCACAAAGCAGAATGAATTTTACACCTTTTGGGAGTCCATTAATTTACTTTCAGTGGCATCAAAGTAATGAAAACTCTTATAGCAAGGTCGCAGTTCCATTTTATATCAAACAACCATCCTTTCTCATGTATGATACATGAAGCACATGTCTTGCTCAGGGCAAAATGTTTTATTAAAATTATTTCCTTTGCTCTTTTGTATAGATTGTTCTTTGTGACAAGAAAAATTATCTTCATGATATATCTCTTTAGGACTTCATTGTATAGTTATAATTAAACCAATAGAACTTCAACTAATGCTACATTAATTTTATTTTCTCCAAGAAGGATGACGTTATTTAGGTAACAATGCAAATTTTCCCTGCCTCCTTCCCTCCCTTCCTTTCTTCCTTCTTCCCATTCTTCCTTCCTTCATCTCTCCTTTCTTTTAACTGTGGGAGATTTATAAAAAGAGAAGTAGAAAAAAATAAATCTTTCAGATATAGGGAGGCCTTTCTTAATCCTTTGAGTACAAAGAATCACTGATAATTATAGATTTTACAGAGCAAACAAGCCAATCTTCATAATCCCCTCCTTATACCACCACAAGTATATTCTCTAGCCAAAATTGACAAAAAGGAAAAAAAAAAAAAACACTACGTAACAGAGTAGCAAAGAGGAGTGCGTACCCAGGTTGCTTGACTTTAGAATCATTCCCTCTGTCACTCAGATTTGGATTTTTATAGCCTTTCACCCAGATTACTGTAAAAGTTTCTCAGTTTTTCTCCCTCTTATCTCTGCTTTCTTCAACCTATCATCTTTCCCTCTGTTGCCTGAGAGATGTTTCTAAAGTTCCAATCTAATCATGTCATTTGTTCTCTACTTTTATTAAAATTTTAATCCTGACCCCCCTCCTCCATTTTGGACATTTACGACGTACAGGGCTAGCTGCGGTGAGTTCCTGCGGGTCCCAGCGTACCACACGAAGCTCCTCTGAATGAGAATGGGCACTCCTGTCCCCCCCAATCGGCAGGGGTAAAAGCGCGGTGTAAACAGTAAAGCGCGAAGTCTGAGGACATTAAAAAGAACAGTAGCCCTTGAACACGCCCATTCTTTCTCTTGCCTCCCATCTAGATGGTTACAAGGACCAGTCTTTCTTCTGTGAGATCTTGTGACCTCATTGCCAGGACTCTTTCAAACTTGTGACACAATCTCTGGGTTTACTTTCTTGCCACCCGTGTTTCAGCTACGGTACTTCTTTCCCGTCCGTTTAACACCCTCCAAACACCCCTTTGAACCATGCTAAGATAGCTTCAGTAGCTTCCAGATGCCCACAGGGAAAGCCCATATTCATGAGTTTTAGATTCGCTTTGAAAGTTCTGTGCTAATAATGAAGTGTTGTGCAAAGTGAGGTCATAGTGTTGTCCTTGAATGCCTGGTGTCACTTCGGCGTCAGCTAGGTCCCTGGAGAGCAGCTATGTAAAGTTCAATCTTTCTAATAATATGAATGACTTAAGGGATGGAAACATAATCTGTCTTCAATTTTTACTTTGCTAAACCTACCATGAGACTGAAGGGATTTTCTAAGCCAGAAATAAATCATTTGGAGATGAGATTAGGAGTATCTCTGCTGTTTCGTAAGGTGGCAGTTTAAGAGTTAAAAGAGAACCTGACATCACCTAGAAAACATGAGGGAACATTTTACTGGAGGCACGTGTGAGGTCATAGTTAAGAGCATGGGTTATGAATTCACAGTTCTTCAGTTCAGGCTTGGAACACTTGTATATTCTGGGTAGGATATGTTATTACAACAGTGACTCTCAAAGAATCACGCCTGTTGTACACATACCCTTGAGCGCTCTCTGCATGAACCCTCGGCTTGGGACACTGTAACGTGACACAGGCACAGGCTTAAGGACTGTGCGTATCATGGAGGCTTGTCTGTCTTACTCCTCCCTGGGAACCCATCTGGCAACATGTGAAGAAACCTAGGCCAGCCTCCTTGAAGATGAGGGACCACTCGGAGAGACAGGCTCTGCTGTCCAGCTCCCCCAGATAAGAAGTAAGCCTAGCCCACACCACATGGGCAGAGACGAACTGTCTCGGCTGAGCCCAGCCCAACTTGCTGACCTAAAAAATTGCGAACAGATAAATAATTATTGTTTTAAGCCACTGTGTTTCTGGGTGGTTTTGTATGTAATAGTAGCTACCTGATACATTGGATGACCAGATTACTTCTCTTAGGCCTGTTTTATCGTAGGTAAATGGGGCTAATTTCAGTAATTTGGGGTTTGCTATGAAGATAGTGACATAATCCATTTAGAGATCTTAGCATAAGTCATCAATAAATACTAATACTAATTATATTTTATATAAGGAATTATAATTAAAATCATTAAATTTGGAGTGAAATAATGTAATGTTTTCATGTTATTTCATACTCATACTTCCTCTGTGAGATATTATCCACGACTTATAAGTGAACAAGTGGAAATCAAATGATATCCTTGATAAGCAAATGTTTTCTAACACAGGACTCTTTGCACTACATAACAGATGATACAAGCTCTTGTACTTTCCATACCACAGAAAAGCTGTGAGACCGTAATGGTGTGAATTTGGTACGTAGTCTTCATCCTTGGTCGTATTTTATAACCCCCAATGATCTGTATCATTGTTTACATCATATTTATCTTGCATTTTGTGTGTCTCTAAGTTACCTCAAATCCTTTTTAAAAACTTTTTCAAGGCACTCAAAAAAGAATATAAAAATATATAAATATTGCCTAAGTAATGACATGGCCCCTTCAATAGTTTATGATGTTGGATAAAGCTGAGTAAATGGCAACTTGGGAAGGAAACATGCAAAGTAAACAGTTTAGCAAAGGGTATTCTACTTTTAGGATTATCTTTGAGAAAGGAAATTTATTTCTGTGGCTATGCAATCATTTCAATACCTTAGGGTATAAACCCCCGTGCTCCTAATTGTGAAAACAACGTTTATTCACATCTAGAGTTAGTACCTTTGGAATATCCTGTGTGGCCTTAGTCATGCCATTTCTGAGACGAATATCATAACAGATTATTGAATTTCTATTTACATTTCAATGCCATCTGCGTTCTCCTTGATGTATTTGATTTCTCTGAGCTTTTGTTTCCTCATCTGTAAAACGGGATAGTAACAGTCACCTTGCCCTGTTGTGAGGACTGTAGGTCTAGCCTGGACCATGAGAGGCGCTCAGTGAATTGAAGACACGTAGCGCAAGCTTCTCACACTTCAGCGTGTGTATAAATCACGTGGGGAGTCTGGTTAAAGGTCCAATTCTGAGTCAGTCAGTTTGGGGCAGGATCCAAGATTCTGCATTTCCAGCAAGCTTCCAAATGGTTCTGACGCTGCCGGTACAGGGACCACACTTTGAGTAGCAAGCATAAAGATCAGGGGTTGATAAACTACAGCCTGTGCGCCAAATTCAGCCAACTGCCTGGCTTTGAAAAAGGGTTTCACTGGAACACGGCCGAGAGCATTGGTTTATCTGCTTGTGCACGGCGGTGGCAGAGCAGAGTGACTGCAAAAGATGCTGTGTAGCTCACAAAGCTGCAGTGTCTGCTCCCTCTCCCACTATCTCTCTGTATAATATATATATACACACACACACACACACATATATATAAAATATATAATATGTATGAAATATATACATATACAAAACACTGAAGGTTTGTAACATCATGAAGGGGGAATATGATGCTGCTAGGGGGACGTGGATCTGTCTGAGGAATTGGGTCATTTTCATGGATCCCACAAGACCACCCTGTAGGGAGAAGATGCTGGGATAAGTGTGAGGGTCAGGCCCCGTGTATATGAAGCAACAGGACCTGGTGGCAGGTGCACAGGATTTGAAGAGCTGACCCTGCCCTTTGCCAGCTCTGTGACCCTGAATGAGTCATTTTAACCTCTCTGAGGCTCGGTTCGCTCAACTGTAAAATGGCATTCACCAAACCAACTCATGGATTCTCGTGGAATGTTAGTGATTAGGTATGGAAGATATTCCACATATAACCTGCCACAGAGCGGATAATAAAATCACTGTTACCGGGGCATGGACTAAGCAAACAGGGTCTTGTCAGCTGCGAGAGACATGGCTACAGTGTCTAAGTTATTGCGACGCTCAGGGTCAAGTGGGTGGTGGTTTCCTGGTTCCGGGTAGTCCCTCTTGGGAAGGCGCCCTGGTGAGAACTCACCCCTGTCGTGTGGGCTGGGCTTCGTGGCAGAGTTCCAGTCCTGATGGGAATATTTCAGGATCTGAGACAAAAGCCTTATCATACAGTTAGGGAATATTAATAATAATAAAAGTAATGACTATTTTCAGTTGAATTCCTACCATTGTCTGGTGCTGTAATAGGTATTTTGCCTACATTTTCTTATTAAATCTCTTCTGCAAACCTTGCAACATAAATACTGAGAGATGAGATAGCTGGTGCTCAATAGAATTCAGTAGTTAATCAAAGGGCAATCAGGTAATAAGTAGCAGAAATGGACTCAGATCCAGGACTGTGTGATTCAGAATCCACGCTCTTTACCTTTGGCTATGAGGCGCTCGTGCTGCAGGATAGAAGGAACGGCTGAAACCTGATATAGAGACTAGGGCTCAGGGCCTCATCTCAGGCCTGCTGGGAACTCAGCCTATTGTAGAAGTCCAACTTCAGCACCAGTTTGTGTTTGCTGATGGAACGTGGTCTCTTAAAAACAAAGCCAGGCTGCCTGTGACTAGGCAGGAAACTGTTGGGGTCAGATAGCACGTTGGGTAATAGGAATGATAACGATCGTAGCAACAGCAGCTGCTTAAAAAAAAACTCTAATGGGCTATGTGCTACACACACGACCTCATTTAATTAACACAACTTTCCTATGAAATAGGAGTTACTTTTAAGAGAAGTTGAGCCGCTCGCTCCTGAAGCCCGTGTGGCTTGCATTGCACGTCCAGTGTGCGTGTAAGCCAAGCTGTACGGCACAGAGATCGACCAACTCTGGGGCCGTGTCTTGGCTTTGATGTTAGCTGAGTGAGCTTGGGACGATCATGTACCCTTCTAAGTTTTTATTTCTTTACCTGTTCACAGAGGTAATTGTACCAGAAAATAGCTCATGGATATTCTGACACCCACATTTTAAGATTCTATGAAATTGACATCAAAGTTGACTAATATCACTTTCTGGAGAAAACGGAACTTTTTAAGTGATGGTTTTAAAGAACATGGTGGTGGCTTTAACTCTCAAGCTTCATAATATTCATAAAAACGTTTAAAGGTGAAGGGCCTCGATGTCTGAACGTGGGTTTGTTCTTCACAAATGTTTTGTATGGCTGGCAACCTGAGGATGGAGAACGTTCTGCCTTGAAATCAAATTGCATCATATAATGCCTCTGTGATTTTCACCTGGCGGTTGTCACATCGGATCTGGCCTCCATTCTGGAGACATGCACAGAATTCCATAGTGACTGCTTCATGCATGAGCTGACTTTGCTATTTGAAATGTTGAAAATATCCTTAGCCTATTGCTTTGGGAAAGCTCCTTTAGGCAGCGTAGAGGCCAGAAGGAAGTGTGCATCTTCTGAGAGCCCCAGGACTTTGCTGCTGACTTTCTGTGGGGGCCCAGGTTCAGGCGTTTGCCTGAAGAGACAAGCTGATATTCTTAATAACCTAATGAGGTGAGAGCTGCGTCTCACATTGTCATTCACGTTCACTCAGCACTGTGCATGCCATACTTGATGAGATTATCCCATTCAGGAAGATAACATTCTGAGCCTTCTGTAGGCTTCGGAAGTCGTGATCTGAGCAGTCCTTCATTTGTATTACTATTCTGAGCATCATTTACTGAGGAACATGCTATATTCACGGTATGGTACTGGCTTGAGGAGGCTGTATGACGTAAGAAAGCAGAAGGCATGGCCCTTTGGGCTTTCTTTTCTTTCTGTTCCTTGGCTGACATGCGTTCTATCTAGATTGGAAGGCAACCATCCACACATTAATTGATCAGAAAAAAATCGTCTTTGACACTGACGCGGGAGAATGCGACACGGATGTCTCAGCTCAGAGGAAAGGAAAAGTAAAAGAGAGGAGTCAGTGCAGGAGTGAGAAAACGCTTCTCAGAGTAATTAGTACCATGAGCTTTCCTGAGAGCATAAAATGTGAGTGCTGGAGAAAAGGGAGGGAGCACTAGTAAGAAGAGGTAACTTTATCTACCTTAAATAATGAAGATTCATTTAACTTTCGTGAACAGACAGCTGGCTTTGACTTCAGCTTCTCTGTGATGCAAACGCTCGTAGCTTACTGGACTAGCCCCATGTCATGATGAGGAAAACTGTTTTATTAAAATGCATACTTTGGAAGTTTGACAACTGGTAAGCAAAATGGCATTATTTTGACAAGATCTTAGTTTCAGAGCCAGTGACGACTGGCCACCCCCTCTCATCCTCTGTCTTCGTCCTCTCTTCCTTTCCTTATTTCTCTTTCCTGGACTCATTCCATGCACTTCAGCAGGATAGGATTCTAAAGTGCCAATCCCAAGATAGAAGTAGCGGCAAAATAGGACTGGCTCAAAGTCAGGAACTTGAGAGAGTGTGTGCCACGGTTAAAAGGTGGCTTGTCTCCACCAGAACTCATGTTGACACTTGAATCCTGATGTGGCAGTGTTGGCAGCTGGTGCGTTTTAGAAGAGATTAGGTCTTTAAGCTGCACCGTTGCGTTGTTCTTGTGGGGCTGGATTAGTTACATGAACGTGGCTGTTAGGAAGTGAGGCTGCCTCTGGGTTTGTTCTCTTTGGTACACACTTCTGCCGTGTGATGCCATCTGCCAGGTATGGCACAGCATAAGGCCCTCATCAGATGCAGCCTCTAGAATTTCCCAGCCTCTAGAACTGTCAGCCAAATAAACTTCTTTTCACTGTAAATTATCCAGTTTCAGGTATTCCAGGATAGTGATAAACAACAGACGAAGACAGTGTGGTAAAAAATACTAACTATAGAGCAGAACCATCACTGATTACAGGCCGCAGACATGAGGATAGTAAGCTTGCTGTTTACTGTCACCTCGTTTTGAAATGGTCTCGTCTGAGGTAGGTGTAACTATCCTTATTTGGCAGGTGAAAACCCAGGACGTAAAGAGATAACGTAGCTTGAACAAGTTCACACAGGTTCAGAGTTTGTTCCCGGGTCAGTCCGGCGTCAAAGGCTAAACCTTATGCTGAGAGCGAGAGCCCTTGAGTCCAGGCTGGACTCAGTGGCACCTACTTGTCTCCTTTACCACCCCCACCGCCCCCACAAACACGTTTTAATGATGGTAATATGTGCTGTTTAAACTGCACACGTGAGTCTTCGAATATAGGCCAAAATGAGTACAGCATTCCTTTATTTTTTGAGACGGAGCCTTGTTCTGTCGCCCAGGCTGGAGTGCAGTGGCTCAATCTCAGCTCACTGCAACCTCCATCTCCCGGTTCAAGCGATTCTCCTGCCTCAGCCTCCCGAGTAGCTGGGATGACAGGCCCCCGTCACCACGCCCGGCTAATTTTTGTATTTTTAGTAGAGACAGGGTTTCACCACATTGGCCAGGCTGGTCTCAAACTCCTGACCTTAGGTGGTCCGCCCGCCTCGGCCTCCCAAAGTGCTGGGATTACAAGTGGGAGCCACCATGCCCAGCCTGAGCACAGCATTCCTTTAGATGGTTGCAAGAACACCCCGTCACCTTTGCTATTACACTGATTAACACATTTCTGACATATGCTATAATACCATTATTCAAGAAGAATTCTCAGGTGATAATTTCTACCTTATAGGAATATCATTTGAATTCAGCATTCATTAGCCTGAATGCCTGTTAGCTCATGAAAGAAAGCTTGCCTATTCCTGGAGAATCATTTTTGGAAACTCCCACTTTTCATCCTGCTGGAATTCAGTTGTCAGAAATAATTCTATTTGCATTTAATAGACTGTGAAGATATCTCAGAAGACATTAAATGCACATTTTCATTTACATTAATATAATTGAGACCCCACTCAGCACTTTCTAGGTCATATATTGATAGGTAGGCCTATTTTCCATCATGTTTAGGTCTTATTTACATGTCTAGATATGAGACAATTGTTGCCACTTTCAAAAAGGAAATAATATTTTCTTTTGATAAAGGAGAAAAGGTGTTTTGTGGGCCTCCTTTGTGGGAATATATCATTTCCAATTGGTTTCATTACTGCTCTATCCCTGGTAAAACAAGGCTGACAATTATTGTGATTCAGATTTCTTGTTTTCCCTGTGATAAAAGTGAATTCTGGTGAGAAGTTGTGAATTCAGGAAGTCTGGGAAGCTCCTACTTTTATGTGAACAACTTTTGAGCATCAGGCTTTGGGGAAGTCCTTAGAACCAAGGTGTCTGCTGAGAGGTGTGGCAGGTAGGGCCTTGTCTGCTGGTGCTGCCCGGAGCCCAGGACCTGGTCCTTCCTGCCCTCTGGAAACCTCACTCTTCAGACCAGTACGCCGCAGTGCTGCCTCTACAGGCCTAACGCTCTTCCTGGATTTTCTCTTTGTCTTTTGTCTTTTTTGGAGAATATTCTTGAGAAAAGATTGGGAAAGATCAAAGGCAAATCAACCAAAGGAGGATCTTTACTGTCCTTGTAGGTGTTTAATTCTTACCAGTTACTCTAAAATCTTTCTCTTTTAATTTCTCAGCGCTCCATCTGCGCTACAGCTGTGCTGTTTTAGTTCCAGTTCCTTTATTACTTCTTATAGGTAGAACCAAGAGATCATTCTACATCAGCTTTTCTTCACTAAATTTTTCACCTGTGATTTGAAACTGCCTTACACTACTTTAAGTCCAAATTTGGGTAAACTCTTATTAGTAAAGAATACAATCATTCTCTATTTTTGAGAAAATTAAAACTAATGCTCAAGTACTCATTACTAATTTGTGCAAGGTTTTCTTTTCTTGGACAGGGCAAGGCGTATTTAAATACAATTCATTTTACTGAGTCCATAAGGGTGGGGTGGGGGGAGAGAGAGAGAGAGAAGCTAATATTTACCGAACTTTATACTAAGCACGTTATATACCTGATTTTTCCTCATTTAATTCTCATGACTGCTCTCTGAGGCAGAACCCACTATAATCCCCACGTTACAAATGAGAAAACTGAGGCTTAGACAGCCTGGGAGGACAGGAAATCAGCAGAGGAGCCAAACTCGAACCTATTGAGGCTGACTGTAGAGCTCACTCCTTTAGCAAGGATGCAACACCGTTTTTCAGTAAGAGGAACAATACAGCTCCACCTCACATGGTGCTAGTCAAAATGTCTTCACCTTAAAATGTCTTTGCCTTTTGTGTTTTCCTCACCAAAAACTCTCTACACTTAAAAAACAGAAAACAAAAGCAAACACATAAAATCCCCAGCTTTTTTTTAAAAAAAGTCTAAATACTAGAATACAGTTCAAAGGTATGCCTCAAGAGATGATGTGTATGTAAAAGTTCTTGTTGAATGTTCAGTTCAAATTTCTGTTCATCTTTGTTTTGTGATAAATATATTCCAAGCTGTAAATTTTCTTGTAAATGCTATTTTATCTGTGTCCCTCATATGTTGACATGAGACGCTTTTACTACCCTTCAATTTAAAGTATTTATAAATGTGCATAAATAAAACCAAAATCTTCTTCATTGAAAACACAAACAAGAAGAATCAATTTACAGCAAGACTGATTTTTAAAAGTAGATGAAAATACATAAAATGCAGAATGCAATAAGGAAAATGGTCACAGATATAAGTTTATAATATAATAAAAATAATATTGTTAATTACTGCATGCCAATAAGTTTGAATAAAATGAAGTAGACAAATTTCTGGAACTGCAAAAAGTGCTAAAATTGGCTCGAGAAGAGACTTGGCTAGGTCTATAACTAAAACTTCTAGGTTCAGCCCATTTCACAGATGATCTGACTCAAACTTGGTAGTTTTCATCTTATGAAAGAGTTTTCGGAAAATAGTAAAAGAAGAGAAGATTATCTAACTCATTTCATGAGGCCGGTGTAATACTGAGATGAAGGATACATGAGCTCAGCACACATACAAAATTATAGGCCAGTTTCAATGATAGTTATGGATGCAGATGTTGCAAATAAAATCTTAGCCAAATTTAACAGCATGTTTTGAGAAAATTATAATTAAGCATGATTTAATCTTAACAAAGATAATTTGATATTAACTATATGAATGTAATTCATTAATGAATGGAGAAAAATTATTTAATCGTATCAATTGTTACTTTAGTTGAAGCATATCAAAAATACCTGATGAAGATGTATAGTATCTGAAAACCTCCTTGAGGGCCAGGCTTGCCTTCACTTTGTAGAAGCGACACGTCTAAAGGCCAGAGCAAACATCGTACTTGATGGCGACGCTTTAAGGCACAAAACAAGGAGGGCCACAGTCTCTGCTACCGTTTCCCACAGTACATGGTAACTTGCTATGCAATAAGAAGGTAAATAAAGACTAAGAAGGGAAGAGGCAGAACTGTTATTTTTTGAAAATGGCATAATTATTCCATCAAACATAAAAAAATCCACAAATAAGTTATAAAAACTAATACATGTGTTTAGCAAATTTACTAGGTATTAACTTAGTATTTCTTATATTAGCAAAAATCAGAAAGAAAATATGCTATTGTCCAAGGGCTATGAATATAAACCATCTACACAGAAATTATCTTAACAAAGAATCCTTAGGACCATTATGGAGAATGCGTAAGATCCTACTAAACAATACAAAAGAAACCTGAATAAATGAAGTGATAGTATTACTTTATGGATAAGATACTGTTGTAAAGGTGTTAATGTATTCCTAAATTAATATATCAATTAATTTATGGATATAAATTTAACTGAAATTCCAGCAAAATTTTTAGGGGAATCCTAACAAGTTAACTTAAAGTATATAGAGCGCTGGGTTTGGTGGCTTACGCCTGTAATCCCAGCACTTTTGGGAGGCTGACGCAGCTTTATCACCTAAGGTCAGGAGTTTGAGACCAGCCTGACTAGCATGATGAAATGCCATGTCTATTAAATACAAAAAAATTAGCCAGGCATGGTGGCACATGCCTGTAATTCCAGCTACTTGGGAGGCTGAGGTAGGAAAATCACTTGAACTCAGGAGGCAGAGGTTGCAGTGAATCAAGATTGCACCATTGTGCTACAGCCTGGGTGACAGTAAGTATATAGAGAACTAGAGGTCTAGAAATAGCTAAGAAAGTTAAAAGAACAGAGCAAAGGGGGGAATTACCTTACAATATTAAATACATAATATCATTAAATTAATTATATTTAAACGTTAAGACATATTAAAATATCATAGATGTGTGTTAAAAATAGCTTCACAAATCAGTGGGAAAAATACATTTTTTTTTTATCATTATACTTTAAGTTCTGGGATACATGTGCAGAATGTGCAGGTTTGTTACATAAACATACACGTGCCATGGTGGTTTGCTGCATCCATCAGCCCCTCAACTACATTAGGTATTTCTCCTAATGCTATCCCTCCCCTGGCCTCCCACCCCATGACAGGCCCCGGTGTGTGATGTTCCCCTTCTGTGTCCATGTGTTCTCATCGTTCAACTCCCACTTACAAGTGAGAACATGTGGTGTTTGGTTTTCTGTTCCTGTGTCAGTTTGCTGAGAATGATGGTTTCCAGCTTCATCCATGTCCCTGTAAAGGACATGAACTCATCCTTTTTATGGCTGCATAGTATTCCATGGTGTATATGTGTTACATTTTCTTTATCTAGTCTTTTATTGATGGGCATTTGGGTTGGTTCCAAGTCTGTGCTATGGTAAACAGTGCTGCAATAAACATACATGTGCATGTGTCTTTATAATAGAATGACTTATAATCCTTTGGGTATATACCCAGTAATAGGATTGCTGGGTCAAATGGTATTTCTGGCTCTAGATCCTTGAGGAATTGCCACACTGTCTTCCACAATAGTTGAACTAATTTTATTCCCACCAACAGTGTAAAAGCATTCCTATTTCTCCACATCATCTCCAGCATCTGTTGTTTCTTGACTTTTTAATGATCACCATTCTAATTGGCCTGAGATGGTATCTCACTGTGGTTTTGATTTGCATTTCTCTAATGACCAGTGATGATGAGCTTTTTTCATATGCTTCTTGGCCACATAAATGTCTTCTTTTGAGATGTGTCCATTCATATTCTTTGCCCACTTTTTGATTGGGTTGTTTCTTATGAATTTAAGTTCCTTGTAGATTCTGGATACTGGCCCTTTATCAGATAAGTAGATTTCAAAAATTTCTCCCATTCTGTAGGTTGCCTATTAACTCTGACGATACGTTTCTTTTGCTGTGCAGAAGCTCTTTAGTTTAATGAGATTCCATTTGTCAATTTTGGCCTTTGTTGCCATTGCTTTTGGTGTTTTAATCATGAAGTCTTTGCCCTTGCCTATGTCCTGAATGGTATTGCCTAGGTTTTCTTCTAGAGTTTTTATGGTTTTTACATTTCATGGTTTTTATGTTTAAGTCTTTAATCTATCTTGAGTTAGTTTTTGTATAAGGTTTAAGGAAGGGGTCCAGTTTCGGTTTTCTGCATATGGCTAGCCATTTTTCCCACCACCATTTATTAAACAGGGAATCCTTTCCCCATTGCTTGTTTTTGTCAGGTTTGTCAAAGATCAGATGGTTGTAGATGTGTGGTGCTATTTCTGAGGCCTCTGTTCTGTTTCATTAGTCTATATATCTGTTTTGGTACCAGTACCATGCTGTTTTGGTTACTGTAGCCTTGTAGCATAGTTTGAAGTCAGGTAGCGAGATGCCTCCAGCTTTGTTCTTTTTACTTAGGATTGTCTTGGCTATGCAGGCTCTTTTTTGGTTCCATATGAAATTTAAAGTAGTTTTTTCTAATTCTGTGAAGAAATTTCTAATTCTATGAAGAAAGTCAATGGTAGCTTGATGGGGATAGCATTGAATTACTTTGGATTGAATTACTTTGGGCAGTGTGGCCATTTTCATGATATTGATTCTTCCTATCTATGAGCATGGAATGTTTTTCCATTTGTTGTGTCCTCTCTTATTTCCTTGAGCAGTGGTTTGTAGTTCTCCTTGAAGAGGTCCTTTACATCCCTTGTAAGTTGTATTCCTAGGTATTTTATTTTCTTTGTAGCAATTGTGAATGGGAGTTGATGCATGATTTTGCTCTCTATTATTAGTGTATAGGAATGCTTGTGATTTTTGCACATTGATTTTGTATCCTGAGACTTTGCTGAAGTTGCTTATCAGCTTAAAGAGATTTTGGGTGAGACAAGGGGATTTTCTAAATATACAATCATGTCATCGCAAAGACAGATAATTTAACTTCCTCTGTTTCTATTTGAATATGTTTTATTTCTTTCTCTTGTGTGATTGCCCTGGCCAGAACTTCCAAGATTATGTTAAATAGGAGTGGTGAGAGAGGGCATCCTTGTCTTGTGCCAGTTTTCAAAGGGAATGCTTTCAGCTTTTGCCTGTTCAGCATGATATTGACTGTGGGTTTGTCATAAATAGCTCTTATTATTTTGAGATATGTTCCATCAATACCTAGTTTTTTGAGAGTTTTTAGCACGAAGGGGTGTTGAATTTCATTGAAGCCCTTTTCTGCAGCTATTGAGGTAATCTTATGTTTTCTTGTCATTGGTTCTGTTTATGTTTATGTAATTGATTACATTTATTGATTTCCATATGTTGAACCAGCCTTGCATCCCAGGGATGAAGCCAACTTGATCATGGTGGATAAGCTTTTTGATGTGCTGCTGGATTTGGTTTGCCAGTATTTTGTTGAGGATTTTTGCATCAATGTTCATCAGGGATACTGTCCTGAAGTTTTCTTTTTTTGTTGTGTCTCTGCCAGGTTTTGGTATCAGCATGATGTTGGCCTCATACAATGAGTTATGGAGGAATCCTTCTTTTTCTATTGTTTGGAATAGTGTCAGAAGAAGCACTCAGATTCATAAAGCAAGTTCTTAGAGACCTACAAAGCGACTTAGACTCCCACACAATAATAGTGGTAGACTTTAACACCCCATTGTCAATATTAGACAGATCAACAAGACAGAAAATTAATAAGGATATTCAGGACTTGAACTCAGCTCTGGACAAAGCAGACCTAACAGACAGTTACAAAATTCTCCACCCCACATCCACAGAGTATACATTCTTCTCAGCACCACATCGCACTTATTCTAAAATTGATCACATAATTGGAAGTAAAACACTCCTCAGCAAATGCAAAAGAACAATAATTATAACAAACAGTCTCTCAGACCACAGTGCAATTAAATTAGAACTCAGGATTAAGAAACTCACTCAAAACCACACAACTACATGGAAACTGAACAACCTGCTC